>VZQC01012480.1:385112-420610 GCA_009823505.1 Rhizomys pruinosus | reverse complement strand
TATATATATATATATATATATGACAAATCATCATTTGCTTTTTGAACATCTGTGTTTCAAAATTATTTTCAAATTCTATTAATGGATAAACAGTTTGATTCAACATAGTATATACTCTACATAGTAGTATCTGTGGTATACATATAATACACATTTGATAAATGATGGAGCAAGTAATGAAGCATTTTCTCCAAAAGTAACTAAATATAAAGAAATAAAATTCTCCAACTGTTGTAGAATTTTAATTAAACTTTATTGTTTATTTATTTTTTTGATCTTTTGGAGACAGGGTCTCCCTGTATCCCCAGCTGTCCTGGAACTCACTCTGTAGACAGGCTTGCCTTGAATTCTCAAAGATCGCATGCCTCTGTCTCTCAAGTGCTAGGATTAAAGGCATGCACCACCACGCTTGGCTATATTATTGTTTGTAATTATACATTTTATCATATTTTATATGAATATTTATTTATTATTAAAAATTTTTGAATTTTGAAATTAACCATAAAACCAAATAGAAATGTATTCAATTATGTTGGTAATTTCTAACTATACTTTTGAGAGATATCTATTCAGATGATGAATCATATCTTAGGTACAATATCTTTTAGTTACTTATCTTGATGCTGTCACAAAATGCCTGGAAAAACCAACTTGGAGATGAAATGGTTTACCTTGGCTCACAGCTCACAGTGCATCATAACTGGCACAGCACTATGATTGGAGTATGAGACAGCTGGTCACTGCACTTACATTCAGAAAGCCAAGAGGGATGGATGCTGCCGTCCAGCTCCTTTTCTTGACTTTATTCAGTCTTGGACCCCAACCTGTGGGATGGTGCCATCCACATTTAGCACTGTCCTCACAATTTGATCAGCCAGATCTAGAAAACTACTCACGGATATATCCAGAAGATGGTTTTCATGGTGATTCTAAATCCATCGCAACTCCACTCCTTGTCAACTTGACACCTAAACCTAACAATTTGAAGCCACAATTTCAACTCCTCATCTCCATAGACTCAGTGTAGTCTCCAATGAAAAATGTATCCAACCCAACTTCCAAAGCCCTTCATTTTCTTTAATACTCTTGGGCAATGTTCAAAAATATAAATGTAGAGTCTCTTCTGAGACTTAGACAATCTTTTAACTGGGAGCATAAATAAAAAAATAAAAATACAAGTTGTATACTTTTAGCTTACAACAGCACATAGTAAACATTCTCATTCTAAAAGGGAGAAATTGGGCATAGAAAAGAAAGCTCAAACCAAAGTAAGACCAAAATCCAGAAGGAAAAATATGGAGTCCTAGAACTTCATGCTTAGCATGGTAGGCTTATAGTAGGATTATCTATGCTCCAAAAGGCTTCAGTAGCCCTGCCCCTCCAACTCTGCTGCCTGTACCACACATGGCCTCTGCCTTGCTGGCTTCCCTCTGTGCCAACAGCTTTCCTCAATAGATGTCCCATGGTTTGGTCATCCCTACCCATCCAATGATCCAACTTAAAAATTGCAAATGCATTTGAAAGGAGAAAGTCTGAACTCAGAATGACATTGAAGACGTTCGCTGTGTATCAAAAGCAACTGCATATGGAACTGTTCTTCCAGCACCAATACACAGAAGCTGATATAACTCTGGTCCAAGAGGCCACCTCCATCCAAAGCTGGCAGCATGCCTCAGCCACATCTACATGGTACTGGTTTGGGGGTCAGGGATACTTATACTACAAACACAGAGAATGATTGAGACAAGGCAAAGTGCGACAGGAGGCCCTAGAGGACACCTGTGAAAGAGAACCTACATTGTAGTGAAGACACCAGGATGCTGAGTATTCAAGAACTATGGATTATCTGTCGAGGAAAGCTGCAAGCACAAAGTTAAGCCATACTAAGAGAGAGGCTATGTCTCCTGCAGGCAACAGAACAGAATGGGTGACATTGTCCAGGTCCTTTGAAGCCTGGAGAATCCTCTCACAAGTCCCAAAAGTCCACAGATACGGAGCTGCAGGATTTGGTGTGCGTCCTGATGGATTTTGGTCTTGCTTTGGTCTGATCTTTGCTTTCTATGCCCAATCCCTCCCTTTTGGAAAGAGAATATTGATTCTGTGCCATTGTATGTTAGACATATGTAACTCACATTTTAATTCTAAAAAGACTCAAAATTAAGAGAATATTTTTCAGACAGCTAGGCAGATACTCATATGAACTCACAGAATGGGAACAATGGACAAAACCCATGTGAGCTCAAGCCAGACAAAATCCCAGTGTAGAAGTGGGGAAATGGTAAGAAAGCCCCACCCTAGCTGAGAAACATTTGAAAGCTAATAGTTGCTGGGAGAGGGGTTTGGTTTTCTTCAAGGCTTTCAAGAGCGTGATGCTGTGTTGGTTAACTAGGATACAGTGGATAGAGTCACATCGAGGGCATTTGTGGACCAAATTTTACTTGATAGACCATGATACACACACACACACACACACACAGAAAGAGAGAGACCATACATGTAGACATATATACATACATGACAGAATATATACATATATATATATATATATATATATATACAGAGTAGAGCAATTTCTGTGTAAAATGATAGACTAAAAGCCTCACAAGTAGGACTCAGTAAGAGAAAACAGCAAAGACTAGACACAATAAGGTCTTATCCTTCAAGAAACAAGGTCTGCCATTGAACTTAAAAGCCAGGGTAAGTCTCTGCAAGGAAGTAGGCAGCAGAGCTGAGGATCAGACAAATGAAGCTGTCCAGAAGAGGTAGCAGAAAGTGCAAGGAAAGTGCTGTTCTTCATACACACCTGACGTTCAGGACCAGAACAGGCCACAGTGGAGTGCAGGAGTCTGAGGGACCTACTAGGAAAAGACTAACAACATTTCTGCTCCATACCAGAATCCTAAGAATACTGAGGCTGGAGAGAACACATATGCCCTTTCGCTCTTAACAAATAATTTGATGGAAATAAATAATTAAGATNAGCACCAATACACAGAAGCTGATATAACTCTGGTCCAAGAGGCCACCTCCATCCAAAGCTGGCAGCATGCCTCAGCCACATCTACATGGTACTGGTTTGGGGGTCAGGGATACTTATACTACAAACACAGAGAATGATTGAGACAAGGCAAAGTGCGACAGGAGGCCCTAGAGGACACCTGTGAAAGAGAACCTACATTGTAGTGAAGACACCAGGATGCTGAGTATTCAAGAACTATGGATTATCTGTCGAGGAAAGCTGCAAGCACAAAGTTAAGCCATACTAAGAGAGAGGCTATGTCTCCTGCAGGCAACAGAACAGAATGGGTGACATTGTCCAGGTCCTTTGAAGCCTGGAGAATCCTCTCACAAGTCCCAAAAGTCCACAGATACGGGAGCTGCAGGGATTTGGTGTGCGTCCTGATGGATTTTGGTCTTGCTTTGGTCTGATCTTTGCTTTCTATGCCCAATCCCTCCCTTTTGGAAAGAGAATATTGATTCTGTGCCATTGTATGTTAGACATATGTAACTCACATTTTAATTCTAAAAAGACCAAAATTAAGCCATATTTTTCAGACAGCTAGGCAGATACTCATATGAACTCACACGAATGGGGAACAATGGACAAAAACCCATGTGTGCGCTTCACGCCCAGACAACAATCCCAGTGTAGAAGTTGGGGAAATGAGTAAAAAGCCCCACCCTTAGCTGAGAAGCAACACATTTGAAAAGCTAATAGTTTCTGGGAACGAGGGGTGTGTTTTCTTCAGGCTTTCAAGGAGCGGCGCGTGATTGTGCTGTGTTGGTGAACTATGGATACAGTGGATAGAGTCACATCGAGGGCATTTGTGGACCAAATTTTACTTGATAGACCATGATACACACCACACACAACACACACAGAAAGAGAGGGAGACCATACATGTTAGACATATCTACATACATGCCAGACATTATATATCATATATTATATATATATATTATATATATATATATATAATATAACAGCAGGTGGAATGTTAGTAAGGGGGATGCTGATAGGGAAAGGGAGCCTAAATGTATCAAAAAACTTTGTGGGGCTGGACGGAGGTCCCTAGCGGTTTTATTTTAAAGAGTGCGACGCTCTTGAAGAGGACCCAGGTTCGCTCCCCCGCACCCAAATGGCGGCCGAAAACCCGTCTGAAACTCCCAATTCCGGCGGAAACTCCAGTTCCAGGGAGAGAATCCGACACCTCTTCTGGGACCTCTGCGCGGATTGACGTCACCGGGAGTGCACCAAAACTTGCATGCCGACCAATACCTCACACCACATACGGGAAAATAATAAAAATAAAAATAAACAAAAACTTTGTATGAAATTTTCAAAATTTTCACAAAAAAATTTATTCTCTGACTTTTAACAGAGACTCTGAATTTACATTTTTGAACAGGGTTGGAACTCTTAAAGCTTAGGGGGACTTTTGAAGTTGGACTGAATGCCTTATGAGATGGGCATGAACCTACAGATATGGGATGGAAGGTCGTGGCTTTACAGAAGCACTTATGAAAGGGCTTCATTCGGGCTCACAGTTTGGGATATAGTCCGTCATCTGAAGGAAGCCACGATGACAGCAATGTGACCCAGCTGCCCATACTGCATCTTCATTTAGGAAGCAAAGAAAGATACATGCTGGTGCTGCAATCCTTTTTATTCTACTCAGGATCTCAGCCAGTAGAGTGGTGTCATCTACATTTACGGTGAATCTCCATACCTCAATTAATCCAATCTAGGGAAAGTCTCACAAATATACTCAAAGGTTTGTTCTTCTTATTTTTCTAAATCCTACCAATTTAACAAGATTAACCATCACAGCACCTCTCTACAACTTGAGTGGTTACTGTCACAAGGACAAAATAAAACAAATGCTTATGGGGTTGTGGAGAAAGAAGAAGTCGTATACAATATTGTGTCAAATGAAAATTAGTACATTTGCTTGGTGTGGTGGTGCACATCTTTAAACTAAGCTCCTGGGAGGGCAGCAGAGGCGAGGATTTCTTTGTGAGTTCAGGCCAGCCTGGCCTACAAAGTGAGTTCCAGGAAAGCTGGTTACAGGGGACCCTGTCTCTCAAAGACAAAAAAAAAAAAAAAAAAAAAAAAAAAAGTAGAATTATCTTATGTTCAAGAAATCCCACTACTGGGTATCTTCCAAAGAAAATGAAATCAAAATCTGGGTAAAAATTAGAATTATATTTTTCTAGTATAAATTCATAATAATCAAGAAATGGAATTAAAGTAAATACTTGTCAGTAAATTAATGGGTAAAAATGTGGCATATTTACACAACTTAATTTTCATTATTCAGGCTTAAAGGAATGAAATATTAGCCTCTGTAACAACACGGGTGGATTGTATCATGTGTAAGGTACCAGGCATCAAAAAGCAGCAGCCAGCAGCAGCCAGCACATGGACTGACTCATGTGGGAAATCTAAGACTGTTGAGATCACAGAAATTGAGATTAGAGTCGGCCTTAGCAATGACTGGGGACAAGAGTGGGCATAGGATAAGGGAAAAGATGGTTTCATGGGTGCTATCTTACACTTAGATGGGAGTAGTGCAGAGTGAAGTAATGGTAATGATTCCTAGATCTCAAAATTGTCAGAACAGAAGATTTTGAATGTACTCACCAAAAAAATTATTTTAATTAAAGGTGATGAATAAGTCACTTAACATTTGATTGATCATTACTCTATAGATGCATGGATAAAAGTACCACATTTTACAGCAAAATTTATACAAACAACATATCTACCAAAAAATAAACAGTTTCATAAAATGGAATTCATATCTCCAAGGAGAAGCTGAATTTAAATAATTACAGTGTTTTAAAAACAATTATTTTTATTTGCATGATTATTTGCTTGTATTATTTTATAATGCATGATTATTTATAGGTATAGGGTACAGTGTGATAATTCCATACATATGTACAATATACAGTGATGAAATGAAAGTTATTGCCATGTGCATCTCCTTAATCTCTCTGTTTTATTGGCTGGGGTCTTCAAATTCCTCACATCTATTTCTTTATGAAACAAACAGTAAATAAACTTTTATACACTATAGTTATCTTCTGCAATGTAGAACTGCACTGTACTGTTATTCCCTGTACTATAGAAGTTCTAGTGAACTTATTCCTAGTATTTGACATTAAATTCTCTCCATTTCTCCTCTTCTTTTCTTTTATATTTCCTAACCACTAGTGACTGGCTTTCTACACCATGTCTATGAAATCAACATTTTTAGCTTCTACCAGAGTGAAAACCTACTGTGGCTGTTATTCTGTGCTGACTTATTTCTATTAACTCTATATACTATTTCCCAGTTGTGTTGGATAGCTTCAGTTGTCAACTTGACATACCTGATAAGATGGAACTTCAATTGGAGAACTTCCTCTATTCCATTGGCCTGTGGCCATGCTGGTGAAATATCTTGATTGGTGAGTGATGTGGGAAGGCCCAGATACGTGTTGGCAGTGCCACCAATCTTTCCCCTTATCCCCACTCTCATCCCTAGTCATTGGTAAGGCCTACTCTAATCAAGTTTTATGATATCAACAGTCTTAGATTTCCCATAAGGAAACAGGTTGAGCACAGGCCAGAAGAAATAATGGTCTGTGCTTTAGTCCTGCCTGAGGTTTCTGCCCTGCTTCAGGTGCTGCCTTGTCTTCCTTCAGTAGTGGACTCTCATCTGCAAGGCAAATAAACCCTTTCCTCCTTGAGTTGTTTTTTTGTCAGGATGTTTTAGCACAGCAACTGAAACCAAACTAGAACACCAGTTCCATCTGTGATGGTACAAGTAACAGAATTCCATTCCTTTTGGGGGGAATGAATATTTTTCATTGTGTTTATGCCCTACGTTGTCTTCATATATCTTCTGCTGCTTAACACCTTGGTAGGTGTCATATATCTGCTTTTATGAGTAGTGTGGCAATAAAAACATGGAAGTGCAGTTGTTACTTTGATGTATGGACCACCCTTCTTCTGTGTACATACCCACTACCAGGAATGGAGGAGCTGGATTATAGAGTAGTTCTGTTTCTGGCTTATTGTATTACCTCTATATTGTTTCAAAAGAAATCCTTATCTAACACTGAACATTGTATCACACAGTTCAACCAACTGTGACACTGGAGCCATCCCTGTCTGTACATTTCTGTGCTGTCATGTTTGGTTCCTATAAACAAGAGGATTTTCTTTAAAGTTTGCATTGAAAGAAAAAGACAATTGTCTCATGATGAAATCATGACTATTTTAAATAAAACAAAGATGGAAACTCTCAACTGTCTGTCCTGTGTAGAGTTTGGTCACTCCTCACAAACAAAATAATCAAAAGTTATTTTCTCTTTACGTTTTAGCATTTTATGGTTAAGAAAATCATAGCCCACTAAACTGTACCATAAGCAATAGAAAGCGATTAACACTAAATTTAGGAAATTAATATGTTTAACTTTATTTTCAACATTTAAGACTATAAACATGATCAAAATCACTCAAAAAGATTAAAGGAATAAATATAAATATAGATTGGATGTTTCTCATCTAAAATACTTTGGAATGGAGTGTTTTGTATTTTTTAGGAATACTTGATTATATATATATATATATATATATATATATATATATATATATATAATGGGAACCCACTGAACCACAAGCTTCATTTGTGTTCTTATTACACTTACACAGGTAAACAGAGATAAGTTTTATGCAATAGGTCTTCGATGGGTGCCGGGTGATGATTTGAATGTGACTAAGGGTGTCGCGATGAAGTCGTGTGGAGACTTTGTCCATTGTGAGTATATCATGTGTTGGCATTTAAATAGTTTCAGATTTTGAATGCTTCTGGATTTGTTTTTATTAGAGCCCTTGAAACATTTGAAGTAAATTATACAATATACAAACAACAACAATAAGTCGAAATCCTCTGGCGCCACGGGCAACGAAACCCTTAGCAGCTCCCCCAGTGCATTTGCTTAGTATTTGTATTGCAGCTATAACCTTAGATAGAGTTATTTGGGTATGAGGAGAAACCATTAAATGGCTGATCTTTCACTTTATTAAAACCCCACATACACATTGTGGGTGAAATTTGATGAATTGGGTAGAGAAATGGTTGGTTCTTGTGCCTTGGTTTTCACATTGGCCTGACATCCGGCGGTTTTCAAGGTTAGATGTGGAATTAGGAAGTCAACCTAGTTCCCATACATACTGCCCAAGGTCACTTGTCCATTTTGTCTAATGATTTCTTTGTTTCCCCCAGAAAACATTAGAGTATTTGAATGTTAAGCATGAGAAGAATCACACAAACATGGTTTTAATATGGGGCTGGCAGGCTACATACCAGGAATGTAGGGAGGGCCATTCCAAAATTTACCTCAGATTTGTTGGATTGAAGAATGGGTAGCACAAAATTTATGATTTCACAGATTTATTTTTAAACTATATATATATATATATATATATATATATATATGTATATGTTTATGTGATGTGTAGAGGGTACATGCATATGTCAGTATAGGTGCCTACAGAGGCCAGGAGAGGGTGGTGAATCCCCTGTAGCTGGTGTTAGAGCCTGTTGTGAGCAGCCCAATGTGGGTGCTGGAAACCAAATTCAGGTCCTCTGTAAAAGCAGAAGAGTAGCAAGCAGCCTTAACTGTTGAACCATTTCGCCGGCCCCAAATTTATACTTTTAATACTTATGATGATGCAAAGCCCAGAGATTCCTTTGAGGACAGTTGCTGAACTTGTGGCATTTTCTTATTTACTATTACTGAAGGGAATGGTCAGGCTCAACATGGCTGATTTACTTCGGACTAAATTTCATTCACTCAGCAAAAGTCATGAATTTACTGTTAACATGATACATGCTTCACTCAGCAAATAATTTTCAAATCAATGAGATCAATATGTTTGGATCATCAACACTGTGCTACTATCTCCTCCAAATATCAATTTTATGCTGGATATGCCTTTTTAAACAAAAACATTGTCAGTCAAGCTAGAAATATTTAGATGTTTTAGGAGAGGAGATTACCTACAAGCCTCAAGAAGGTACAAAATGTGAAAGCCAAAAATTGAGGTCCATATAAATATAGCTAGGTGTTTCACGTATTTTATTAAAGATTAGCCATGCTTTCATTAGGTTGTTGTGGTTTTGATTTTCAATTCTTTACATTGGAACCCAGTTTTGCTTGCAGGATGTTGACTATCTCTATGGTAACCATATCATGCTCTTACGTGAAAGCTTTTCTTATTAGGGAGAGCAAGTCTTTCAGCATGAATAGTGTACCACAAACATTATTTACAACCAAAAGAAGTAAATTTGTTGAAAATGAATGTTTGATACTGGACATGCTTGCTCACATCTTTAATTTCAACACTTGGGAGCCTGAGGCAGAAAGAATACTGTGACCTCAAGGCAAGGCTGGCCTATAGAGTAGTTCCAGGCCAGCCTGAACAATGAAGAAGTTTTTTTTTTTTTTAATCAGAATATTTGCATTTCATGTCACCAGATTATCAAGGCCAATCATGGCAGTTTAGATGCATACATTTATCTTTCATGTACTTGGCACTTTAAGCTAATCTATTGTTCAAGGTTGACCAGAATATTGATAAATATTTACTTTACTGGTATAAACTTAGGATAAAAACTCTAAGTAAAATATTGGCTCAAACGCATGGTTCTTGGATCATTTCCATGTTTTGGAGGAAGTGAATTTATCTGAGGGTATCTATGCTTACTTAGGTACAGATTTTCATGAGGGAGAAATTTGAGAGAGCTGAAAAGCTTTTGTCCCTATCAAGGCTTACATATTTTGTCATCAGTTCCCATGGCCTCTCCTCGATATACACAGAAAGACAAACAGTCCTGAGACCAATGTATCACTTCGTAGTTACCCAGTAAGTTTGGGGCTTATTGTTCTCTTTTCAAAGACTCAGTGAAAACCAAAGAGGAGATTAAACTCCTTATAGATAACAAAGTGGAATGAGAGAAAATCTACATATGACCAATGTTACAGTCTTTGAGGGGTGTTGTTTTAGCACTAAGCTTTAATGACAGTTACCCACACCCACACCCCATGTAAAAGTGTTAGAATTCTTACCTGCTCAGTTCACTTTGTTTCATGCTAAATTCCCACCATTCAATACAAAGTGATGTAGATGTAGCTCTTTTTCTCTAGCGTAAAACTCCCCTTGGTTCCCATCAGGAATGTATATGTAAGTATGCGCAGATACCTGAACTATGACCATTCTTCTATAAATGCTTCTCTACTCATCTCACAGTTCCTTCCTCTTCCTCTTAGTCAAAATGAAAACACTCTGGTAGCAAGTCTATAATCTTGTGGTCTGTGTTTCTGAATGGACTCTGAGAATCCTGAGTATTATGGGATGTGAGACAGTTCCAACATGGTACCAAATAGGAAAAGTTGACTTTCCACAATTTGGATATATCACAAGAAGTAATTCTATGTGAATTGCCATGAAAGCCAGCCTTCTTCCACACAAAATCTTTTTAGACCCCAGTTCCACCCTTTTAAAGCATGGGTATGGGAAAGTGACGTCTCTTATTCTGTTTTCTTCAGTTTTCAATTACAAGAATATGTATTCTGCTTGAGGCCCTGTTTACACCCAGACACCTAGGTCCCCAAAAGATCATTCTTAATGTAAGAAAAGGCCATCTTCCTAAATTTATATTTGTCAAATAATAAACTTTCTACTAATGCAGGTGGGGATAATTCCTAAGGGAACCATTCTGGGTGTTGTAATGGACAAAAGGAAAACCTGGCATAATAGATACTATAATTATATTCAAGAGTGACTCCAAGCAAATGTACCAGCCAGTCCAGTGTTGAGCTATAACCCCCAAATATCGATCCTAAATGTGTATTCCAAGTATTCCAAACAAGTTATTGTACAGTAAATGGAGGAGGGTCTTGACTTTTTTATGTCCTACAACTTTGCCACCTGCTATTTATAACTTCTATAGTTACTCCTATATTAAGGCAGCTAAAATTCAGACTTCAAAGGACTACAGATTTCAGTGATCGATTGACAATCAATAGTTCAGTTCATCAGTGGCACATCTTGGTGTAGTGATGATTATTTGTATAGTTATCATGGTAGTTAAATGTACTTTGACATATTTTAAAAATTGGTAAGAAAATAGAAACTAAAGTTAAAAATGATTGGCATCCCATATAAAGTAACTGTCTTATAAAGAAAGACAAGAGACCAAATACTTAACTGTCAAGAAGAATAACATATAGGAGTAGTACCTGGGGGAGTATGCTGGAAATGTGTCAGATAGCATGCTTGGAGTATGTTGAGTAACATGCTTGTATCATGTTACCGTGACCAATTCATACAATGGAGTAGAATATGTCCATTTTTGACTACATAATGTATTTGGTGCATTGAGACAGATACTTGAGCCTGTTACTTGATGACTAATACTTGTATTTCCTAGTATGCCTTCAAGAATGCATTGTGTATGAAAACGGGCACAGAGAAATATTGTGTGAAGTGGCAACAGAAGGAAATTCTTAGATATGAGGATAAGACCTGAGTCTCCAAAAAGAATTAAGATTTGAACATAAGGAGGTAGAGAGAAGTTTCCATAGAAAGAGCTACATAATTAAAGTCTCTAACATGGGAAAGTTCAGGACATCAGTAAGCAACAAGTCATCCTGGTCTGGAGGACAGATGCCTGCTGTGAGTTGAGAAGTAGCAAACAAGACTTGAAAAATATAGCCTAGGCCCCTGCATGCATTCTTCTCAACTGTGCCTACATACATTTTCTTTCTCCATAGTAAAAGACACTAAACTACCAGACATACTCAGATCTCTGTTCTTAATTTGAACAACAAAGAATTCAGGGACTCAAGTGCAAAACACTGGGACTAGCATCAAGGTACATTTCCTGTTAAAGCATAAACACTGGCTGTTTGTAAAATAAGCAAAATGTCAATCTTAATGTACAGCTTGTGACTGGCCCCTAATACTTGAGTCTCAATTATAGAACATGGATCTGTCTTACTCCATGGCTAGAGTCAGTTTTTGGATTACCTTCCTTTATAACCTGACTTGAGTCCCAAGTCACTGGAATGAAGTTGGCATGGAGTTGTTTTCTCATATTTGTAGCCCAGTTGTAAAGATCTTGCCATGTGATTCAAGATTTTCCTGGTATCAACTGCCTTCTGTGCCCAGGGTCCCCTGAATGCCACAGCCCTTTTGGTTTTCATAACTTTTTAAAAACTATATTTTATTTATTATCTTTATTTTTTTATGTGTATGTAAGTGCTCCCGTGTCATGCAGTGGTCATAGAGCTCAGAAGAAGGCATTGGATTCCCATGGAACTATAGTTACATACAGATGGTTGTTAGCCTCTGTGTGTGCTCGGAATCGAACCTGGCTCTTCTGCAAGAGTGTCCAGTGCTTTTTATGTGTGAACCATCTCTCCAGCCCCATAACTTTCTTTTGCTTACCTGTTTAACCCCATTTTCTCTCACTTGACCATTGTGACCATAGATTGCCCCTGATGTACAGACTCATCCTATTGATCTGGTCTTTTTCTGGGATGATCATAGTACATGGAGTTCAGTACTAAATTTTGCTGCCCTACTCTGCTACAATTAATAGGGCCATTATAAGATATGGCTGGACAGATGGTGCAATTATTCCTTCCTTACTCTTTCTACATTAAAAAAATATACATGGCCAAAACACCATACCTTTTGTTTCAAGGCTGATTTTAATCTTTATGGTATAGGGACCAAAATAAAATAGCTCTCATCTTACAAAACTATTATTGATGTATGCAAGCAGAAATATATGATATTTCCATATAAGGATCAGAAGCTCACAAGGGATGGCATATGGCTTCAGTGACAATATAGTCAATACATTTGTGGTTTATGGATCGATCTTTTCTTTCTTTTTTTTTTTTCTTTTGGTCTTTTTGAGACAGGGTCTCCCTGTAGCCCCAGCTGTCCTGAAACTCATTCTGTAGACCAGGCTGGCCTTGAACTCACAAAGATGCACCTGCCTCTGCTTCCCAAGTGCTAGGATTAAAGGCTTGTGCCACCACCTGAAGCTATTGATGGATTTTGAAATTTTCTGATGTAGATGGGGCCTGAGCATATCTGTGAAGCTCACAGCGTCGATCTTTTCTTAAAGTACAGAAAGGAAATGTGTAATTGATCAGATGTGTTACATAAGTATGTAGTTGTACATCAGAGAATGAGCATGGGTCAGGTATTCAGCTAAATTACTTAGCCTATGCCTACCTGAAAGGCTGATGGCAGGTACCACAGGAGTCAAAAGAGAGCAAAGCACACTGCCCTTTTCCACCATCATCCTAGAGCCTATGTTGACAATCCTGGCTGAGAACTAGGACTAGCTGAGAAGCTTTAATGAAACAAAGTCCCAGGCTATGTCTCTAGAGTGTTGGGGTTCAGGGGGGACTCTAATAAAAAGCCAGGGTCTGGCCAGGCATGGTGGTGCACACCAATCCCAGCACTCCGGAGGCAGAGGCAAGCGGATCTCTGTGAGTTCAAGGCCAGCCTGGTCTGCAGAGCAAGTTCTGAGCCAGCTGGGACTAAAGGGAGACCCTGTCTCAAAAAGCCCCCCCCCAAAAAAAAAGCCAGGGTCTGGAGTCGTTACTCTGCGACCAAATAGAAATCAGTAAAGATTTATATAAGCAATATCCAAAGACAGATGACTATGCACATCAGCTAATATAATGTTTCTTTTTAATCATGGCCACTTAGGAAATTCTATATTGTTATAATTTGTTATTTGTCCATTTACTTTCCAGTTCTTCATATCAGTTCAGAATTATCCAGCCACTTAATAAAGCAATGAATCCTAAACAGAGATGAGCAAACACACACACACACACACACACACACACACACACAAACATGAGGAATTATATTTAAAATTTAAAGTACACACATTTCAGGGCCATCCCAGGATCCCAGCTTCTGAGGAGAAATACTAAAGAGCTAAGTGTTGCTGAATACCCTTAAGTGACTTAGGCAAAATTAAAAGCTCTGGTCTGTGGCCTGAAGCTGTTGGTGGATTTTGAAATTTTCTGATGTAGATGGGGCCTGAGCATATGTGTGAAGCTCGTACAGATCCCTGTGGTGATAGAGGCCCATGTGAGTATGAAGCTCTCCTTTCTGTAAGGAGTTACAGAATGGTCCTTTAACCATTCTAAGCCTGTTCCTGCATCAGAGAATGCCCTTTGTCACCCTGGAAGATCCATTCTCCAGTTCCTCAGTTCTTCAAATGGTGAAATCCTGTGCATTGCTTTCCACTTTCTCAAGAAAGAAAAAAAAAAAAATGAAAGTTTTTTCACTTTAGCTGGGCATGGTGGTGTGCATGCATTTAATCCCATAACTCAGGAGGCAGAGGCAGGAAGATCTCTGTGAGTTCAAGGCCAGCCTGGTCTACATCGCAAGCTCCAGGCCAGCTGGGTCTAAAGGGAAACCCTGTCTCAAAAAAAATACCAAAACAAAAGAAAGCAAAAAAAAAAAAAACAAAAGAAAGCTTTTTCAGTTTAATGGAACTACATCAAGTACTCTGTCATAACCTCTTTCCTCCTTCTCCTTGATAAGGATATTATGATTGGGATTATCTATCTTGGGATACTCTTGGTCTACCATCTCTAACACTAGAAGCAAGCTTCTTTGGGCTGGGCCTAGCTTGCATGTTCATAACTGGGCCTCTAGTTCCTTGCTAGGATCAGCACAGACCTGAGAAACTTGGTTATTTTACAAATGAATGCATCAATAAATGAAATGTATGGATTAATAAATGAACTTAATATTAGTATGTAAATATGGAGCACGAAAGCAGAGACAGATTTGCTAAGTGTTTGAAGTTAGGTATGGCAGAAGCTGGGTAGCCCCTTAGGGAGACATTGGGTTAGTGCTGGTCTCTGAAGCAAGCAGCCAAGGACCAGCAGAGTGTGGAGAATCGGAAACATGTCAGGTGGGTGGGAGCCTCTGCCGATGCCCTGGAGAAGTGAGACAGAGACAGCGTGCTTGCGCCCGGATAAGAGCCAGGCAGCTTGAATTAAGCAGAGGGAACAATCAGGCTATGATGAAAGTGGAGGACAGTTAGATAAAGAGTGACTCATGATCAGTTTGATTTGACGTAAGCAGAAATGCAGACATCCTTTGGAGCAGGAGATGATCAAAACAGCTCTTATGAGGGATGACTCACACTCTTTGTGTAGGACTGAATGGAGAGACAGGACTGAAGGTATGTGAAACCAGTTAAGTGGCTGTGGCTGTCCAGTTTCAGTATAATTAGGAATAAAAATAAGTACTTGGTTTTATTTGGGTTTGACTAACATAGTGTAACTAAACATTTGATGCACCTAGATAGAAATATGGAAATAAGTAAATATGTGTATATTAAACAACATTGGTTTAAAGGCTGATAAAAACGGTAATGCATCTGAGTTAATTGGTGATATAAATTGCTGTTGTCCACATTAGCTTTAATTAAAAACTATATAACAATTACTTTGAGATTGGTATAAACAAATGTTCTCTATAATTTTGCTGTCATATAGTATCACCTAGTAGCAATCTCTTTCACCAATAGGATGATTTAATTTAAAAATAAAGTTTGTTTCCCAAGTTAATCACATACAGTAACCCAAAACAGCATGGGTGAACTTGATGAAAGCTGTGCCTTGATTCCACCCTATAGGTATATATAATACAACTGCTTTTTTTGAGACTCATGGGTCAAAAATAAAAACCTAAAATAAAAAAGGGGGATATAGATAGATACGAAAACTTTTTGTCAAAAAAACTTGCAATCCAAATCTCAAAACTAACTACGGGAAAGGATTTGTATGTTCCAACAGGCCAGAGTATCACCAACTTAATGGCTGAGAAAGAAAATGCAGCTTTGCAGTGAGTAGGATGTACCAGAAAGTGCCAGCAGAAAGATTGACTCCTCTGGGCATTGAAGGGAAGAAATGCCTCAGATTGCTGCAGACATCAGGCCCCTCTCTGGATCCTACTAGTAACAACTATTTTTAATGAATCCTAACGAAGCTTACCTTCTAGGTGCCACAAAGGTTTTAATACAAGAGACTTTCTTAACTCCCCCCCATAGAATAAGGAGAAATATGATGATGATGAGGTCGTTCTCCAGCTGTAGATTGGAGCCAGCTGTTATAGAGGTATTCTCTTGTAAAATCAGTAAAACTGCCTTCTTTAATTGACTAATGGACATAGAAACTGTGAAAAGGATTATTCTCTATTCAGAACCAAATATAATGCTAAAGTCTCCTTAAGCTATGCACTTAAGCAAAATATATTAATACAGGAGCTCTGACATCAACAATGGATTATTCTACCAAGGAGATGTTGGCCAGGGGATCCAAGCCCCCACAAAAGGTAAAGGCTCCTTGCCTCCAAACTGGGATATCTGCAGGAAGAGAGGCGATAAGGCCCTGCTGTTGAAGACCTGATATAAACATGGGAAAGATGTATGGAGACCGCACTTGCAAGTATACAGATGGTCTCTGGAATGCCAGAGAGTGTTACCAAAGGCCACTAAACCAATAAAGCAAATATAGGTCTCCTTGAGTCAAGCAAGACTCCTCCGTCAGCACCAGCTACACCTCATCTGCCTGGAAATACTGTGCAGCAGTGGCAGCCATATGTCTGTATATCCCAAATCTAATTGGCTATTAGCTCTCTCCTTGGAGGAATAACCCACGGCTGATGCCACAAGCTTACATCCTCTAATGGTTAGGAGATGTTATAAACCACACGAAGACCCTGCCATACTTAACAGAAGAAAATGTAATTCATGAATTAACATACCATCCAAACATCTGTGTCTATACCAAAGTAACCTACCATAACAATTAGTACTGTTTAAATACCTATATATCTAATTGTGTGTGCTTCATTAGTAGGATCGAAAGGCTATATATTATACTGTTTAAATACCTATATATCTAATTGCATGTGCTTCATTAGTAGGATCAAAAGGTTATGCCTGGACAAGCTGGCAGCCCATGAAAGAAAACAGCCAGAATTGACTAGAGACCTGGACAACAGCTCCAGAGAAAGTAGACTGTTTTGCTTCTCATCCACCTGTGCCCCTTTTCTAAGCCTAGGGAACAATCTGCAGAAGAGGGGGTGCAGTAGAATGTAAAGGCTGCGATTGGGTAAATGGTGAAACTACAACAATATAGACAACTCATTGTTGTCTATATTGTTGTAGTTTCACCATTTACCCCAATCGCATTTAATCAACTTGATTGAACATCCAAGCCCCCCCTGCTGTATGGTGGGACCCATGAGCTGTGTGGGTTTGGGCACAACTGCTTGCAAATTGGTTTTACATGAAGGATACTTGTACTCACAAATTATCACTTATTGTTAAAAAAGTGAAAACAAAACCAAAAAAAAAACAGAAAGATGCAGAAAAGTTATGGCAGAATGCATGATCTGGGATGGGTAAGGGTGGGGTGGGAGGAAGGGAAGGGGATATATGCTTGAACTGAATTGGAAAATGATGTATGAAATACACAAAGCATCAATAAAAATAAAAAAAGAAACAAAAAAGAAATATGGAAATAACTTTAAAATAGTAAAAGGACAGGGGCTCCAGAAAGGAATCAGTAAAATTGAGACTGATTTTCATAGAAGGAAGACAATCAATGAAGATGCTAATTGGTAGAACAAGCCTTCATTCTTTAGGATGGAAAAAAATGCCAACACGGCATGTGTGAGAACAAGAGGAAACACATCGAACCAATGTGTATCACTGAGGGGAACCCATCATTTGAGAACAGCACAAAGCAAAGAACCTAGAGGAAGAGAACCTTGGCTATTGAATGGACATGTTGTTTGAAATTCTGCATCAACTTTTAATAAATTAAATTCATTCTTCGATAATTTCCTATGTATATGATGCACTGCATTCTAATAGCTCTTACCCCACCCTGCCATCCCTGTCATCCCTCATTCTCTCTTCAAGATCTTTTCCAATATTCCAGTTTTGTATTTTGGTTGTTTTGTTTTGGCAGGGTCTCCCTGTAGCCACAGCTGGCCTGGAACTTGCTATGTTAAGCCAGACTGGCTTTGATCTCACAGACACCAGTCTACTTGTGCCTCCTGAGTGCTGGGATTAAAGGTGTGCCCGCCCCCATACACACACACTGCCTTCCCCACACTTCTGTTTCTTTTTTGTTTATTTATTTGGGGTTTTTTGGTGTTCCTATCTTTTTGTTCCATTTTGTGACCCGTCTAGTTTAATGGGCCATCTCCTTTGCGTGCCAGTGATGCTAGGAGCTATCCAGGGGACTCTGATTCATTCACCAGTGGACACACAACTGAAAATAATGACCCCCCCCCAACCTGGAATCCATCAGGAGCTAACATTTCAGAAAGAGGGGTCAGACCTCTTGAGTTCATCCCCACCTTTGTCCAACTCTTCATACGTCCAAATTTTCGCAGACCTAGTACAGGCAAACACAGCTGTGGTTGCTTGACTGCAGGGCTGTGATGCCCATACAGCATTTACAGCCCTTCTCTGTATCTTCCCATGGATTGTACCAATGTTTTGTCTCCTCTTCCCTAACTGTCCCTGAACTTCAGAGGTGGCGGCATAAATGCTCTGATAGTGTTGAGCACTCAACCATCCCCATATCCTCTGCACCTTGAGCAGCCGGGGAGACTCCCTTGGAATCTCTGTGTTCAACACTGTTCACTGCAGAGAGAAGCTTTCCTGATAAAGGCTGAAAGCATCATTTGTCAAAGGGTACAAACATAATGTTTAGAAGGCGGGCTGGAGAGATAGCCTAGCGGTTAAGAGCACTGACGCTCTTGCAGAGGACCCGGGTTCGATCCCCAGCACCCACATGGCAGCTGAGAACCGTCTGTAACTCCAATTCCAGGAGAACTCCAGTTCCAGGGGAATCCGAGACCCTCTTCTGACCTCCGCGGCATTGCACGACACGGGTGCACAGACCTGCATGCAGACAGTACATTCATACACATACAAAAATAAATAATAATAAAAAAAATTAAAAAAAAAAAAGAAGGCAGTTTGGTATCATGTCAACTTAAGGACTGTGACTTCTCCAACCTTTTTAATGATTGATTCTTTGAGAATTTCAAATGATGTGTTTTGATTACAGTCATCCCCATTTCTCATCTCCACCTCACACTAATATCTCTCCACTGCATGTCCTCTATTATTTTTCTTTTCTTCAAGGCCTATGGAATTTAATCTTTATTCCCCAAATGCTCTTGAGTATGGGTGCATCCCTTGGAGCCTGGACAACCTACCAGGCTCCACTCCTCCTAAAGAAAATTGACTCTCCCTTTCCCGGCAGCTATCACTTGCCAGTCGATCCTCCCTGGAGATGGGCTTTGTGCCCACCTCTTCTACCCATGCTGTTTTTTTGTCTAACTTGGGCTTACACAGGTCATGTGCGTGCGATCACAAGCAGTGTGGATTCATCTCTGTAACCACTCCCTAGTGTCCACACAATATGGATTCCTTGTGTTCATCCAGCATCTGACTCTTACAATCTTGCTGCCCCCTCTTCTTCAGTGATCCCTGAGTCTCTGAAGGCGACAGTTTGATGCAAGTGTCCCATTTGTTTCTGAGCAGTTTATTTCTGCAGTTTCTTCTTCTCTGTACACTGACCAGCCATTGGCCTCTGTGGTAATCATAATCTGCTGCAAGAAGTTTATCTGGTGAGAGTTGACAGATGTACTAATCTTTGGGTGTAATAATCAGTCATTAGGAGTCAATTTAATACTATGTCTATTTAGCAAAATTTGTAGTAGTTTCTCCCATATGCCCTGTGACCTGGCTAGCCACAGGTTCTTGGCTCTCAGTGCCAGGTATGGGCTCCTTCTAATGAAGCATTAAATTCAACTCAGTTGGAGTGTGTTTGGTTACTCCCAGTACATTCATGCCACTGTAGCAACAGTGGGTACATATTGCCAAGCCAGTTCTTATTGTAGCTCACAGGTTTCACAACTGAATAAGGTTGATAATTACTTTTCTGGCAACATGGAAAGCACGTTGCAGCACTATAAAAACTAGCCAATGAAGATGAAGCTTCAAGGGCATCAGCCACTTGAGTTCTTCATGTTCGTTCTAGACCTCACAGATGTAGTGTGTTCAGCAACAGGTCTTTCCCATTAAGTCCTGGATAGTAACCAAAAGCAATGGCTATAGCCAGTATTGTTTGGAGGTCTATGAGATTCCTCTTCTCAACATCTCCAAAAGAGGGAGTCATTCCTGGCATTGGGATTTGTATTTGCTAGTCTTTGTTATAGGGTAACTATATTGAAATTCTCTTTAGATAATAAATGTATACATTTTAAGATGATTGTACAATAGTGGGCTTCCATATGACTTTTTCCAAAGCTTTTAATGATAGCTATCCCTCTCCGTACTCCCTCTGCTCTGCCTCCCCATTCCCTACCCCACTTAAACCTTCATATATCATTATTCCTCTTTAACAATTTATGACTCCATTCATTCTCCCCTTTCAAGAACCTAGCCACCATTGTCCCTCATTAGTTGCCTGACCTTTATGTATTTTCTAACTGAAATACATATCTAAAGATTCAAAGCTAGCAACCACTTGTGACAGAGAACACACAATGTCTGTCTTTCTGGGTCTTGATTACCTTAGTTAATTTACCTGGTAATTTCATGCTTTTGTTTTTCATAATAGCCAAATAACATAAAAATGCATTTAATTACCCATTCATCATTTGATGGACATCTAGGTCATTTCCAGGTCCTGGCTGTTATGAATAGAGCAGAAATAAGCTTGGATCCGAAAGGTTGATCACAGCAGCAAGACAAACTCACCAGATGAGAGAAGCAAGCCGCAGGAGGAAAAAGGGGCCAGCTCCCGCTGCCGTGGGCTTAAATACTGCCTGCCGGCAGAAGGTAACACCCACATTTGGGATGGGCCATCCTGGTTGAGGTGGTCCAATCAGAAGACCCTTTTCTCTTATTTGTTCCTTAGTCCAGTCAAGTTGGCACCCAGGATTAACCATCACAGGGGTGTTCAAAATCCATTACAAATAGTATATAATAAATGGGTGGGGAAATCATCATTTTTTTTCAAAGCCAATTTTTATTGAAGCTTTGTGCATTCATTGGACATTTCCCAATCAAATCTAGATGCATGTCCCCCTTCGTTGCCCCCCACCTGTTTTTCATATTTTTCTCAGTCTCTTTTAAAAATTTCAATGCAGAAGTTTACTGTTTCAGGCAGAAGTTCACCATTTCAGTGAGTTCTTTGACCTGGTCATTTTGTTGTTGTTGTTGTTGTTCCTCCCAGTATGTATCACTCCAAAATATGCATATATGCATGCCACTCATATATCAAGATTATGATGTCATAGGTTTTATCATCCTCTTATGATTTATATTTTTCTGTACTAGGCTAAAAGACGCCATGCTTTCCTTAAGGAATTGTTTGAAGGCTCCTCCTTGGCAAGCCCAAACCACCATCAGTTCTGCCCTTGTGTTCAACACTAGGGTCTTCCCTTCCCATGGTCACCAAATGAGGTCCAGTAAGCACCTTGTCCTGTCTTGATCTTCTTGTACTGGCTTCCATGATACAGCCTGGGTAGTCTGACAATGGCTGTCTAGACTCTGAAGAGACTAAAACCCCAGTAGTTGCTCAGTCCACAAGCTGGATGTCTCAGCAGTCCCCATCTGGCACTGAAGGTTTGGAGGATTCTTGGAGAGACATGAGTCTTCAGTCCATATTGGAAGGTTGAAAAACTGTGTCTCATGTCTTTGAAGGATGGCAAAAGCAGTGGCAGCCATAGGGTAGATGCACTTGCCAGTGAGAGTTGAAGACAGACAAATCAACAATGCTTTTTTTTTCTTTTTACTAAGATCTCAAGTTTTATCCCCGAAGTACAATTTTTTAGGCCTTACTGATTATTTATTTCTGGTTATACTTTCCCTTTGGATGCTTAAGGCCACACAGCCCAGATTAACCAAGGTTTTGTTTTCTCAAGGTCAGTTGAGGAACTGGTCCTCAAAAGTCTCTCAGGGATTTTTTTTTTTGGGGGGGGGTGGAGGAAGGGAGCCCCTGGCTCCTTTTGGCTTTTCAATCACCAGTTCTATCCACTCACAGACAAAGTCAGGTTTTGCTAGACCAGGCTTCCCTTTCTGAAGCATGAGCAGACTTTCCTCATTGGCTGAAGGCCCATTAGTGGATCTCCAAGACCTCCCTGCACAGAAAGACTGGTGACCCACATTTGCAGGACATTTCAAGAGATGCCCCCATGCATAGTCCCCTAAGACTTCGTTGGCCTCTGAGGGCAAGGAACAAAGTTATCCCTTAGGTCCCTTGGTCAACCAAGTCTTAGGGGACTATGCCTGGGGGCATCTCATGATTTTCATATTTTAACTTGCTTCCTATGTCCAAGATATCTTCCTTCCCTCTCTGGGTCTCTCTCTCTCTCTCTCTCTCTCTCTCTCTCTCTCTCTCTCTCCACACACATACACACACACACACACACACACACACACACACACACACACACACACACACGGAACGAAAATGGAAGAAAAACCTCTATTATTTGAGATACTCTCATTTCCAGCATTTCAGACAAGGGATACTCAATCCATACTTGATAACAAAAGTATCATTTCCTTTGCTCATTGTAGGCACTGGCCCTTTCTTCCCAGCAAAGTTCACTGAGGGATCATGCTGATATTTCCTCTGTAGCACTTCTCCAAGTGTCTCTCCACCAAGGGATTGGAGCCACCTGGGCTCCAGCGCATCGCCTCCTGCAGCTATTGCTCTGGCCTCACCGATCCTCCTGTAATCTAGAAATAAGACGTATGAGATCGATCTAAATTACAGAGTATTTCAGCCTAAAGGGAAATGGACCCACATGACTCATTCCTTTGAAAGATGGTTCCTCCTACCAGTCCAATTTTCTTATTCCGCTCACACTTTACAGCCTTATATCTTTCAGATTAGTCATAAAATTTCAGCTGCTTATGTGTCTACACAAAATGTCCAATTATTAGTCTAACCTTTGAGGAGCATTTGAAGCACTCTCTCTCTTTAGAAACCATTTATTCAGAAACTTGAGTGAGGAGCATTGCTTTGGCAAGCCTACAAGGCACATTTTCCTCTTCCCATTTGATTTTGTTATAGGACATGCATATGATATGAACTTCCTCTTTAGGTTGTTTCCCAGGTAGTTTGGCAGTGACACAATAAGCCTTTTATTCTCAATATATATTTTTATTGATTTTTTGATAATTTCATACAATATCTCAATTTTATTCATAACCCCCCATCTGCACCTACATAGATCCCCATTGGATTTCATGCATTTTGTAATACATATTAAGTCAGGTTTATGTACCCATAAATCCCACTGTGCAGGCTCGTTTACAAGAATCTATTCAGCCTTTCTAGATCTTTCCCTTAAAGATCAACTCTCCATCACTCGGCAGTAATCAGCTGCCAAAATTTCCTCAGCTAAGGCTCAGGCCTCCTTTCCATTTCCCCAGCTCTATGCCAGGTTTTTCTCTGATTGAGTTTGCCTGGGTTTTATGCATGCAGTCACCATTGTTGTAAGTTCATATCAGCAAGGTCCCAGAGGACTGGAAAACTATTTCCTTATGTTCATGCACCAACTCTGGCTCTTACAAATCTTTCTGCCCCCTCTTATGCAATGGTCCTTTGTGGGTGAGTCCTCTCCAGGGACAAACACTCTGCAATCTTTATTGTTTCCCCCAATTGTAGCATTTTATTGTTTGGCCAGTTGTGGCCTTCTCTGTTCATTGAACTCTGCTACATGAGAAAGTTTTGCTGGTGAGAGTTGAGAGATGTATTAGTATTCTCTCTATGCCTAGTTCTGCTATATTCCCCAAGTCTTAGGTGTTACACTATAGATGTATCACTTAGGGCTGAGCATCTCTCGGACATTTATTCTCTGTGTGTCCAGTTGAACTCTGTAGTTTTCAATTTGCAGCCAAAAGAAGCTTCTTTGGTGAGTTTGGTAAATGGTATACTCGTCTGTAAATATAAGGATCCATAATTTAGCTTACAGTAAGAAATTACATTTTTTAGGAATATAGCCGTAATAGTGTTTACTCTATGATGTAGGACCTCTCCAGTCATGTGTATAGTAAGAAACTGATGTTACCAAGGGGTTATTCAATTGTGAAGGGAGGAGGGAAGGGTATGTAATTAACTATGGGGGTAAAGAAGAAGGAACTTGAAAGGGGAATGGAGGTACTTTAACTAGGAAGGGAGGAGAGAGGTTAGACAGGGAAAGAGAGGAGACATAAAGAAAGCTTAGGTAGTGTGAAAAAAAAAAAAAGAGGAAAATGCACTAGCTCAAGAACCAACTGAAAAATGCACACAGTATTTGAACATGAGTGGATGTGTATACCTGAAAGTTATATAACATGAAACACAGTGCCAAGAAGAAGAAACCTCCCTTTGGGTTGTTGACCACGGTAGTGCGAGAGACTTCCCGAGTAATACAGGCTATTGCAACAGCCCATGATTATCTTCAAGAACGTGAAGGTAAGACTCTTGCTGAAGACAGGACACAGGACTTGAAGCAATGGAGCTGACCTAGAAGCCTCCTCCCTGAAGACCAGCTCTCACAGTTTTGGAGGACACTATGCAAGATGCTAAGGGAGAAAATCCATCAATGGTCCAACCCAGCTGTAGAACCTGATAACCGCAATGATGACCAGCACAGAAAACTATCTCTGCTGATGCAGTAGTGGCACTTCTATCTTGGGGGAAATCAACAGCTATGTAATTGGACTTAAAGTCCTCTCAATGGGAGGGAATCACATGAGGCACTGTAAACATAGCCAGATACACATGGCTGGGGAGGTTCTAGATCCTAGAGAAAGCCCTATCTCTATTTGCACAATTATTAACAGCAAGTTAACTATATCCTTGCAGTAGTCACTATACACAGGGCTCTATGTCTCCATCTTCTTAGCTATATGGAGGTTATGATTGTCAGCCAAAGAACAGGCAGTACTTTCTGAGGCCATTTAGGGGGTCCATAACTAAATTTCCTTCCAAGTCCATGAAAGTGAAAATACATCCATCTCCTTCCCACTTGGATATAGTCCATCCATAGAGTTAACATGCTGTGAATTCTGGACTAGCCCTGTCAATGACTTGGTGATAAGGTAATTTTTGCTGACTTAATTCATAACTGTTGCTGGTTTTCCTTCTAGCATGAAATCTGAGATTCTGCTTTATCCTTCTGTTTTCTTTTAGGTCTGAAATTCTTACATTAATGCAACAATGATGCCTCTGAACAACACATCCAGATCTGCCTCATAGTTCACTCTCCACTAAGTTTGCTTCCATTTCAACAAAGTCATAACAGCATAAAAGAGAATATTCTAAGCTAACGTGGTTGTATTTTGACATTTTAATGAATTTACAAGAGTTATATTAAAATAACATTTAAATTTTGGGACAATAATGACAGTAGGGTCATAAAGATTACCAAGCTTTGATCACTTGTAATAAGGGAGAACCGGGCCACTATTGGTGGAGTACACAACAATATTGTCTGTCATGCGTATGTAAAATGAATTAAATACATTGCAACTATTGGCTTTCTTCATCTGTAAGTCCATGCAGTTTTCACCATCAAAACGTCCCTATTCTGTACTTCATGCAATCAACCAAAGACTTAGGGGTGGAGAGATAGCCTAAGTGTACTGGCTGCTCTTCCAAAGGACCTGGGTTCAGTTTTCAGCACCCATATGGCAGCCAGCAACTTTCCATAATTCCAGTTCTAGGAGATCTGATGCCCTCTTCTTGCCTACCTCGGCATTGCATGCATGGGTACACTTAACATGCATTCTGGCAAAACACAGACATAAAATAAAAATTAAAAAAAAATTCCAGGACTTGCATAGTTATTTAAAGAATTGTGAAAAAAAAATCCACATAGCTTAGGAAGATTAAAATTCATAGTTCCTTTTAATGTGGTGAGACCTTTGCTTTACTAGAATTCTTTGTTGTGACACATGGTTTCATAATTGTAGATATGTTATTTCAAGTTAACAATTAATTAATTCAATCATGGTATCTAAATTAACACTGAGATTCTGAAGTGTGACAATGTCTCTGACTGCCCTGCAATAACTAAAGCTACCACAGGAACCAACAAAAACTGAAGACTAATAGACTCCATTGATAGTCAACCCTTAATTATAGATAGCATCTTAACCATCCGTTAATATCTTCATACACCATGAGAACCCCTCAAGAACTCAGAGGATCAGACCTGCTAAGGTTAAGTAGAGTTATCAGTACTATAAACAAAAGTAAGAGAGGGTCGAATAATAAATACTTAAGCACTTAATCTCTTTATGAACATATATGGGATTTCTCCAACTATGTAGTTGCAATCTTTGTCAGAAATGACATGTTACCAGTCACCTGAATTTACATAAAGAAGAAGAGACTGGCCTCAACTTTGTGTCATCTGGTATTATTGTTGCTTTTTGGAAGACTGAGAATAAAATTTAAATGTGCAGAGGAAAACAATGAAAATTATACTTAGGGTAAAATGAAAAACACATTTTGATGTTTATTTTCCTGGTCCCAGGAGGATAACTTCTTAACAGACTAAGGGATATGGTAGATTAAACATTAAAATAAAGAAATAGAGAGAGGAATCAAAGATTTAGACATGGAAACATACAGATCTTCCATTTTAGTTTGCACAGCTGTTTGTTTTTAAAACATAGAACTATTCACTAAAATAGAGTTATAAACCAAAATTCTTTTAGAATCCTGTGAAATTCTTCTAAAATGGCTCTATTTTCTTGGTCAAATGTCAAATTATTCTGATCACATTACTTATCCTTGGATAATTGTCATTCACTTGGATTATCTAATCATATTTCACCATCTCAACTCAATGAAAAACTGTCTTTTCCCACAATTTTGAAGACTTTTTAATCTCCATAGTATTGTTTATAAAAGAAAAAGTCATGGATATTTTCATAATTGTTTAATCCAAACCTTTTGAAGGGAAGACAGTTTTCCTGGAACACGTTATGGGTTCAAATCCTGGCAAATTTCAGAAAATCTCTGGCAAACCAGGAGACTCTTTGGCCATTCCTGATCTGCTTAGAATTCTATAATAAATAAGGTAAGCATGCTTTTCTCCACAAATACTATTAAAATCTTAACAACCAAGATTATTATATCAGTGTGTGGCACATTGAGGTTGTGAGTAGATTATGAGGATGTTCTGAGTGCAATTAATTCCCTTATAGAAAAGCCAGAGATGGTGGTGAGTGACTTTAATCCCAGCATGTAGATCTCTATGAGAATGAAGCCAGCCTGGTCTACACAGCCAGTTATCAGTCAGGTAGGGCTACAAGGAGACTCTGTCTCAAAAAGACCCAAAAGAAAAGAAAAGAGAAGAGAAGAGAAGAGAATAGAAGAGAAGGAAAAAAAGAAAAGAAAAGAAAAGAAAAGAAAAGCTTAATGAAGATTCTTGCCCTTTCTACAAGGTGAGGGTAGGGTAGAAAGGTTCCTTTCCAAAAAAAAAAAAAAAAAAAAAAAAAAAAGAAAAAGAAAAAGAAAAGCCCACAAGAGACTGGGTCTGCCCACACCATGAACTTTGACTTCTCCTCTCCTGTTGTTTGTGGTTAGCCAGTCTATGGTGTTTTGTTGTGGAAACTCAAACAGCAAGAGAGAGCCAGAAGTGTGGAAAGGCAAAACAGCACATTCTAAATAATGAAAGCTGAAGGACACAATACTCATGTTTCATGAGTGTAATTAGAGATTTTGAAACAATTCTGAACAAAGAACTCATGGAAGAAGTTTCTAATGATATTTCCCTGCATGCCTCTAATTATTTCTTTACACATAGTAAGAAAACTATCTTCCCAACACTTTTGGAAAAAGAGCAAAAATAATAACAACATACACATCCATCCTTCAAAACAAGAATAAACAGCCACATATCACAGCAAGTATAATAGCATCAAAGAAGTTAATTTCATTAGTTGATAATGTTTTAAAGAAGAATTAGGGTGGCTTATGAATATCCTTCAAAAACAAAAAGTAAAATTTCGTTTTGTTATTGAGTCCCTTTAAACATAACCAACAAAACTAGTGGCCAAAGTTTGTTAGTAATTTAGAGATACAGTCCAATTTTTAATAAGTAGACAATGATTTTATATTTGAACATAGAGGAAATAACAGTTGAAAAAAGCATATTCTTTTTTAAAAATTTTTATTTAGATTTTATGTGTATGAATGTACTGTCTGCTTGTAGGTTTGTGCACCCATGTCATGCAATGCCACGGAGGTCAGAAGAGGGTGTTGGATTCCCCTGGAACTGGAGTCAAAGATGGTTCTCAGCAGCTTTATGGGTGCTGGGGTCGAACCCGGGTCCTCTGCAAGAGCAGTTGGTGCTCTTAACCGCTAGGCCTTCTTTCCAGCCCGAAAAAAGTGTATTCTTAATTACAACTTTATTAAAGATTTTTAAGGTAATTGTCCATAAAAGAAGTCACAGGTTCTAGGATTAACGATTGTTTCTGAATAAACTCATAAAAGTTTTTGAAGTCTTAAGTAAGTTTCTGCTATAATTCATGGATCTAGATCTTAGAAGAGTGGGTAGGAAATTCATTTCAATAATAATAAAAGAAAAATGTCTATAATTTAAATTAGGTTCATGAAAATATCCTAACTTTATAAAAATATAGAAAAGAGGTCATAAGTTTAATCGATTTCTCTCTCTCTCTCTTTCTCTCTCTCTCTCTCTCTCTCTCTCTCTCTCTCTGTCTTTTCTTTAAAAAAATACTAAACAAAGGTCTGGAAGGATGGCTCAGTGGTTAAGAACACTGGCTGCTCTTGCAGAGGCCCCAGGCTCAGTCCCCAGAACCCACAGGGCAGCTAAGAACAGTTGGTTGGTAACTTCAGTCCCAGGGGAACCACCACCTGCTTCTGGCCTCCATGCATTGTAGGCATAGGTGCACTTACATAGATGCGGACAAAATAGTCAAACCATCACATTTTTCCAAAAATTAATTAAATTTTTTAAATGCCAGACAAAACAATAAGAAAAAGTTAAATTTGGTTTTGAACTGGAGATTACAGTTAGGTATTTATTTTTTTAATATTTTTATTGTAGTTTTGTGCATTTCATACAGCATTTCTCAGTTCAATTCATTCCCCTTTCTATGCCGTCCACCCCACCCGAGTTCATGCATTCCACCATATATGTTTTGCATTTTTTCTCAGTCTTTTTAAAGGTGTTTTATTTAGTTTTTATGGAGGGGTTTATTGTTTTGGGCAGAAGTTTACTGTTTCAGTCAGTTCTTTGTCCCAGCCCTTTTGTTGTTGTTGTTCCCTTCAATTTGTATTGCTCAAAAAATCAAAATATGCATCTGTATTTTTGCCACACATACCATAATTATGTCTGAAAATAAACTTTATATATTAATTCCAAATCACATTTAGGAATTCATATTTACATTTTTCCTTTTAATTTTATGTTAGTTGGGTATTTAAAATAACGATGTTGATAAGCGGATTTCCACTTCTGGGTACATGCAAGTGTGGCTTTGTTAAGCATTAACTTTGACCTTGTAGACATATATTAAAAAATAAAACAAGTGGGGCTGGAGAGATGGCTCAGCAGTCAAGTGTACTTGCTCTTCCAGAGCAGCTTTAAACACCTGAAACACCAGCTCCAGGTGATTTGATATGCTCTTCTGCACTCTGTGGACAGTCCCCCCGCACCCCCCTACACACAAGGCATACACACAGAAACACATACACAAATAAATAAATTAACACTAAAATAAATCTTTAAAAATATACAAAACAAGTAACCAGATCAAATAGAATGAAAAAAATTTGTGTTGATAGAGGCATCAAGATGAATATTCTAGGGGCTGGAGAGATGGTTCAGCAGGTAAGAGCACCAGCTGCTCTTGTAAAGGACCCTGGTTCAATTCCCAGCACCACCATGGCAGCTAACAACCATCCATAACTCCAGTTCCAGGGGATTTGACACCCTTGTCTGACTTCCAAGGGGAATTCATGACAGGAGGGCACTTACACACATGCAGGCAATACATTCATATACATAAAACAAAAATGATAAATAAAATATATTTTTAAAAGGCTAACATTCTAAATTCTTCTTAATCTTGCTATGACCAAAAACTGCATTTTCTGTTTTTGGAAATAACACAAAACTTCAGACATTTCACACAGCCTTAATGTGAACAGAAGCCAAAGCAAGCAGAAACTGAGGGTCTCGCCAGTTCCAGGGCCTAAATCCCATTAAAAAGAAGGCACTGGTCTTGAAAATTCCATAGCCTGGGATACAATGATGCATCCAGTTATTTATTGCATGACTTGTAATTAAATTGGGATTATCAACATATAGTTTGACTTCCAAATAATCTAATAAATATTAAAATGACCTCAAAATGCCAATCATTGTGAACAAAATTAGTTGTATGGGAATTATTTTGAGAGAATAAAGGCATTTGATTGCCTCTCTTAAGTCCAGTTTTGCTGGCAAAGCCTTCCTTAACTGGCACCACTCCTTTCGAACTGCCTGGCTTTCAATTACAAAACAAAGTACGTAGACAGCAATGTGATTGGGTTTTACACTGAGCCCTGACTTCCACATAGTATAATCCATATACTGAAAATTCTGTTAGGACTCCTTCAACCTCCAAGCACCCACAGTCCCTTCCTTTAGTCTCCTTCACTGAGACACCGTAACTTGGAACTTATATTATTTCTTTTTTTAAACAATGCATTTTTAAATTTTATTTTATTTTTTTATGTGTATGAATGTACTGTCCGCATGTAGGTTTGTGTACCCGTGTCATGCAATGCTGCAGAGGTCAGAAGAAGGTGTTGGATTCCCCTAGAACTGAAGTTTAAGACGGTTCTCAGCTGCCATGTGGGTGCTGGGGATTGAACCCAGGTCCTCTTCAAGAGCAGTTGGCGTTCTTAACTGCTAGGCCATCTCTCCAGCCCTGACATTGAGTATTTCAACTTTTGGCATATTGAAAAGGAAAATGATATTCAAATATTTGTTAACTATTCACTTCATTGATGTGAGAATGTGGCGATTAGTTGCTCATTAGAATCACATGGAAATTTTATTGAAAATAATATACTCGTACAGGTTCAGATTTAATACTTCTGAGGTGTGGCTTGCTACCAATATTTCTCAGGAACTTCCCAAGTATTTCTTATGTGGAAAAAGAATTGAGAAGTACTCCTTCACTGGGTCTTGACATGGAGAATGGAAGCCTGGCTGGGATTAGCTTCTCCATAAACAGGATACTCTGAGCCATCCATGGAACCGTCGGTATGCTCTGAGCATCTTCACAGTGAGCCAAATGTCCTAGTCTACATGAAACACACAAAGACAGTGCTTCTGCAACATGCCTCTGTACAAGAATCATTTGTCCATTTCAGCAAAATATAGACTGTGAGTCAGTGGGTGTGAAAAGAACCTGAGATTGATTCTGAAATTCTAGTAACATTCTGAAGAATGTTGTGGTTGTATTCTAAAGATTAAACATTAATAAGCAAATATTTGGGATAAATGTGTCCCCATGTTAAAAAATGGGGCCAAGTTTATGCTATTTAATATATAATCCATAGGATGTTCAACATTTACTAATGAAAAAAATTAGAGAAATATTAGACCTTGCTGTGTATTTTAAAGAGATTTTAATTGCATGAGAAACCAAAGAGTACTGTAAAGCGCTAGATTATAACATTAGAGTTCTGAAAAATTATGAAAACTGTATAGTAATATCCTAATAAAACACATGGAAATAGAGCGGAAAGATTATCTAGTATGTTTACTGGTAATATGACAAGTTTTGTAACTTTGTTTTCTTAATGATGTTTTGTACTCTACATTTTATATCCTGAATATGCTTTGTCTTTATAATAAGATAAAATTTATTAGGCAAAGTAGCATATCACATTATGTAGTTGTCTCTGAAATTTATAGAAAGAAGGCATTCATATAAATTAATTAAAATTAATTTAATGGTGAAATTTCATTGCTTTTGCACAGATTACTTATGACTATGTGTTTATTACATATGCAAAAATTCTTTATCTCTGAAGTATCAAAAAAGCAAATAGTATATTTCAATTTCAAAAGAAATGAATACTGATAATCATGTAACTAATACACATTCCTTTGAAACTCTTAGTCTCTTTTCAAAAATTATAGAAAAATCATCATTAAATATAGATGCAAATCCATATGCAGTATATATGTGCATTGTGTGGATATATCTATATACACATATGCATATATTCATATATCATGAAGTAAAGCATGGTGGTTAACTACTTTTATAAAAACGTAATAGAGGGATGCAATTCACAATCAAATAACATCTAATACCTCAAAGTGTCTTAGACTAAGACAAATTTCTTCTAAAATTCAAAAAGAAGCTTGTAATCCACCTCCTTATTCACCAATGTCAATGTCCTAAAATCCTTCTCCTATCTAAGGATTCAGTGAAATGGAATGTACTGCCTAAGGAAGGGATCAAACCATAATCCATTAACACTTAACTGTCAGTCTTAAATTCACCTGAACACACTTACAAGAACATGTGAATGGATGCGAATTTGGAAAACTCTAGAAAATGGTGTATTTGGAGAGAAAGACTCACTCTCTTAGGATGAGCTACTGTATACAGTCCATACTTATTCAAAGGGAAAGAATAACTCCAATTAGTGTCAAAACCAGAGTAAGTTGCCAGTCAGCTCTAAACATGACATTTGTCACTCCCCACCTAAGACTCGGGGAACATTGTGGATGAGAGGGTGGAAGAATCCAAGAGAGAGGGACAGAGAAAGGGGGAGAAGAAGTGTTGCAAAATGCTGGCTGACAGGCAGGACGCAGCCAATGTGATCGTCCTCTCAAGACTGGGACTGCCTGCACAAGGCCAGAACTGTAATGGGTCTGACAACAGTCAACCGCCGATTGAGGAGGGGCTTATAGCTCACTACCCAATCTGTGCTAAATTACTGACTAAGGATCCTAGAGGAAGGACAGTCACTGTCTTTGGTTAGCCCAATGTATGGGTCACAAGGAGGGTTCTGGTTAAACTCAGTGGGTCCCTAAACAAAAAGATAAAATTGTGGGGGAGCGTCTTGCAGGAAGGAGGTGGACTGGTTGAGAGGAGTGAGAGGGGGGATAGAGAGAGGTGGTGAGATTAATCAAAATGCATTACACACAATTATGAAATTATCAAAGAACAAATTTAATACTTTGGGGGGGGTGAGTTCTTTTCAGATAGGGTCTCCTAGTAGCTCCAGCTGGCTTAAAACTTACTACTATACCTGGCTGGCCTCAATCTCTTAGAGATCCACCTGTCTTTGCCTCTGGAGTTCTGGGATTAAAGGCATGTGCCACCATATTTTTGTTTTGTTGTGTTGTTGTTTTTTTTAAAGATAAAGACCATTCTAATATTCTAACTATGGACGTTACTGTGCTTGGCGGAAGTACTCAGCAAAACAGCCTTTCTTAGACGTCTGATACCACCAATTTCCTTTTACCCTGCTGCGGGGAAATACTTCCTGCATTGCTGCAGTAAACTCTCCTGCTCTACCAGGACGAAATACCAAAGTCACCTAGTAAAGTTTTGAAGTGTCTGATCCAGGCCCTACCTTGAAAACCTGTCTCTACAGAGAAATTGGTACTTTTTTTTTTTAATTTAATTTTATTGATGGTTTGTGCATTTCGTACATCATTTTCCAATTCAGATCAGGCATATTTCCCTTTCCCTTCCCCCCCACCCCCACCCCATCCCAGATCATGTATTCTGCCATAACTGTCCTGCATCTTTCAGGTTTTTTTTTCTTCTTCATTTTTTAGCTATAAGTGATAATCCATGAGTATAAGCATCCTTCGTGCAAAACCAATCTATAGACTGTTGTGCCCAAACCCCCACAGTCCCACCATTCAGTGGAGGTTGACAGGTTGTTTGTTCAATCAAGTTGATCAAATGAGTGTCCAGACTACATCGCTGTAGTTTCACCGTTCACCCCAATCGCAGCCTTTACATTCTACCACGCCCCCTCTTCCGCAGATTGTTCCCTAGGCTTAGAAAAGGGGCACAGGTGGATGAGAAGTAAAACTGTCCTCTCTCTCTGGAGCTGTTGACTTGGATTCTGGTCAATTCTGGCTGTTTCCTTTCATGGGCTGACAGTTTGTTCAGGAGTAACCTTTCGATCCTACTAATGAAGCACAAGCAATTAGATATATAGGTATTTAAGCAGCACTAATAGTTATGGTAGGTTACTTTGGCATAGACACATATGTTTGGATGATATGTTAATTCATGAATTACATTTTTACCCCCTGATAAATATAACAGGGTCTTACTGTGGCTTATGACATCTCCTAACCTGTAGAGGATGTAGGCTTGTGGCATCAGCCATGGGTTATTCCTCCAAGGAGAGAGCCAACAGCCAATTAGATTTGGGATATACAGGCACATGGCTGCCTCTGCTGCACAGTATTTCCAGGCAGGTGAAGTGTAGCTGGTGCTGATGGTGGAGTCTTGCTTGACTCAGGGAGACCCGTATTTGCTTTATTGGTTTAGTGGCCTTTGGGAACACTCTCTGGCATTCCAGAGGCCATCTGTACCCTTGCATGTGCGGTCTCAATACATCCCTCCCATGTTAACGTCAGGTCTTCGGCAGCAGGGTCTTATCGCCTCTCCTCCTGCAGGTATCCCAACTTAGGGGCAAGGAGCCCTTACCTTTTGTGGGGCCTTGGATCCCCTGGCCAACATCCCCCTGGTAGAACAATCCATTGCTGATGTCAGAGCTCCTGCATTAATATACTTTGCCTAAGTGCATAGCCCAAGGACTTTAGTATTATATTTGGTTCTGAACAGAGTATAATCCTTTTCACAGTTCTTATGTCTATTAGTCAATTAAAGAAGGCATTTTTACCGGTTTTATAAGAGATTACCTCTATAATAGTTGTCTCCAATTTACAGTTGGAGAATGACATCATCATCGTCATATTTCTCCTTGTTCTATGGGGGGGGAGGCAAGAAAGTCATATCAAAACCTTTGTTGCACCTAGAAGGTATAAGTTTCATTAGGACTCATTATAGATAGTTGTTACATGTAGGATCCACAGAAGGGTTCGATGTTTATGGCAATCTGAGGCTTTTCTTCCTTTCAGTGTTCAGACGGGTCAACCTTTCAGTTGCCACTTTTTGGTACATCCTACTCAATGCAAAGCTGTATCTTTTCTTTCTCAGCCGTTAAGTTGGTGACATTTTGTCCTGTTGGAACAAACAAATCTTTTCCCATAGTTAGTTTTAAGATTTGAATTGCAAGGTTTTTGACTAGAAGGTTTCATGTCTGTCTGTACC
>VZQC01012480.1:286614-384670 GCA_009823505.1 Rhizomys pruinosus | reverse complement strand
TAAGAGCGCAGACCGCTCTTGCAGAGGACCCGGGTTCGATCCCCAGCACCCACATGGCGGCCGAGAACCGTCTGAAACTCCAATTCCAGGAGAACTCCAGTTCCAGGGGAATCCGACACCCTCTTCTGACCTCCGCAGCATTGCACGACACGGGTGCACAGACTTGCATGCAGACAGTACATTCATACACATACAGAAATAAATAAAATTAATAAATAAAAAAAATACTAATGGTCTTTAACAGTAGACTGTTTAAAAATTAAAGGTCATATATTGAAATGATATAAAATAATTAAATTATATGTCTTAATGTTTATAAAACTTGAGAAAGTGAATTTTTTAAGTTTACAAATAATTTAATAAAATAAAAGTGACATAGATTGAAAAATAAAAACTCTTGACAACAGCAATGTCTTACTGTAAAGGAGCATATGAGAGTAGAGAACAAGAGACAGTGGGCTTCTATGTATACATCCTCAACAAGTTGGGCTTTTTAAAAAATACACTTTATCACTTTTTATTGTATGTGTATGAGTGTTTTGCCTACATGTAAGTGCACCATGCACCTGCAGAGGCCAAAAGAGGGTGTCAGATCCCCTGCAACTGGAGTTATGGATGGCAGAGAGCTGCCATGTGGGTGCCAGAAAATGAGCCTGTGTCATCTTCAAAAGCAACCAGTGGTCTTAACCACAGAGCCGAGTCATCTCTCCAGCCCCCAACGACTTGGACTTTTAAAGAGTAATTTAGCAAACATGTCTAAATCCCTTTGTCTTCTTTTATTTATACTGTCATCAACCACATCATAAAGAGTCAGAGCATTTTAAAATTGGTGATCATTTCAATTGTTTTTCCAAAATCTTGAAAAATTAGCACAAAAGTAACAATCATTACCAACTTCTTAAGACAATACAAGCAAGTAGAAGAGGAATTTTGACTAAAAGGGGAAAAAGGATAAATTATTCTTGAACCAATTGGAAAAGGGGAATGGGATTGAGGGATGAATCTATAGCAAGTAAAGAGGGGAGCTCAGAGTGAGTAGAAACCCACAAGGACACCAGGAGCAAAGGTTAAGAACTGGGAAGTTTTGCTGGGCATGGTGTCCCGCACCTTTAGCCCTAGCACTTGAGTTCAAGGCCATTCTGGTCTACAGCTGGGGCTACAAGGAGACCGTGTCTCAAAAAATAAATAAATAAAATCACCAAGTTTTGGTAGAGTTGATAGAAGAAATAACAAAGACATGGTTGATTTGATTACTGACTTGTTGCTTTGAAATATTCGTAGGAGTTTCTTAAGACACACCTGGGTGTGTCTGGAAGTGCTATTTTCAGAAAAATTCACAACTGGAACAGCAATTGTTTGAGGAAGAAGTGCCCTGGATGTAGGAAACATCATCCAACAGTACAGGTGACTGGAGGGCGCAGGGCAGAAGGAAACCTGCAGCACAGGCTTACTGGCTCAGACCTTCCATCTAAGGCTGCCAGGATGTCAGCAGCATTGGTCCACAAGGGTTCTTCATCATGATGCTCCACCTCACCACAGACTCAGAAGTAATGGTGCTAGATGACCACAGACTTAAACTTTCTCAGAAAGTGCAAAAGCTAGGTAAATATTTTCATGTATATGTGTATGTATTGACTAAGTCACCAATTAAAAATGAAAGGCTTAAGAAGTGATATATATATAAATATATATTATATATATATAATATATTATATTATATATATATATATTATATATATATAATTTATATATTTATATAAATTATATATATATTTTATATATATATTATATATATATTATATATATATAAATTTGCTTCATCTACTTATCTACTTAGTGGTACTTATATGTATGTGGATGTATATGTGTTTAGGGCTTACCACTTGGGAACAGATAATCTATCGGGGAACTCATGCCTGAAGAAATTGAAATGATGTAAATATAGTACTAATGCATGAAATTCTGAAAAAATTAAAAAGTGATTTTGATAACACATCATGAATTAAGCTATGTTTTCAATTGTAATGGGCCTGTGGTCATTTGGTGGAGGCAATTTTATGAAAATTAGGTCATCTGGAATCACAAAAGTGAGAAATTTTTGAAGAGGTCACTGGTAAGGACATAACTAGCATGATTGTTGGCTCCTTGGCCTGTGTGTTTTCTCACCCAACGCTATGTAATGGTCATGATTTAGGTTTTGTATTGCCTGAAAAATAGTGTCTAACCTTCTTAAAGTAAAATCTTTAATCTACTACTGCAGCTGTATCTTCAAAAAGATGTTCTCTGTATACCTGATTAATAACTTCTAAACATTGTTTATGGGATAAAAAAAAATCTTCCGGTTACACATGTACTATTCCATCTCTTTTCCTGTAAAGCAGATTTTTGGGGTGTGAGCTAATATTATGCAATACATTTTACTGTCATTTCAATCTGGAAGAACTGGGATAATGACTGGGTCCTTACAGGTAGGACAAGAAGGTTCATACCTAGAAAATATGCTGATTGAATATGATTAAAATGATTGATATAGAATATTTTCCACGATGTTTTCATCAAGCTGTTATAGCATATCAGGGACTTACCATTTGGTGTCTGTGGCTGGCAGTCTTAATGTCCCCAGGGATGGTAGCTAGGTCAGTTTCAGGTGAGGTGGATGTGCTGGATACCATCTATGATAAGTCTACCTCCATGGCCAACTCACTTTGCAAAGGCCTCCCTTCATAGTAATGTCACAGTGAGGTTAAAGATGTTACTTATATGATTTGGGGGATTGAATAAACACATTTTATAGCACTCTTTTAGATACAGATGTTATTATTCATATGGAAAGGCCAACAGTTGAACAGACATTTGCCATTGAAAACACAATTATATTTACAGGTACCAAGAGAAGGAACCAGCAAGACTCTGACACAGGAGGAGATAAGTTCATTTAAGGAGAAAGAGAAAGGGAAGTGATGGAAAGAACTTTTACCGTGATTTCTGTGCATAGGAACAGGTAAAACAGGCTTATAAGGACTATTCCTGGTAGCCTGGTACCCAGACAGTGTGAGTTATCCCTGTAGACTGATGAAGAGTGATCCAATGTAAAAGCTGGATAGAGGCTGTGGCTCAGGCTGGGACTGTGGCACTCTAGATGGGTTGGTTTGCATATGGAATGTTAATTTACAAATTTGCATGTGGAATTCTCATTTCTAAGTAAGTCTTTTGCCATCACTTAGAATTAGGTGTCCTTGTGGAAAACAATTCCTTTTAACCAACAAGCTGTCTATGTGTAAAATCTAAAAATACAAATCAAAAAAGATATGATTAGTTCATACCTTTCCTGGGCTACCTAGTCCACGATTTTCTAAACTTTATTTTTCTAGAATCCACAAAGCAAACAAGCAACAAAATCAAAACAGCAGCAGTAACAACCACAAAACAAAAACAATTGTCTAGGAGACTGAATTCTCACAGCAACTTCCACCTTTTATAGATGTCTCCTGGCAACCCTTGTTTTTTACTGCTTGCTCATCTGGTTAACCAGACCTCAACCAATGTAATGGACCCTGTAAGGAATGCGTAGATGATCCAATCCATTCAGATTGCTACAGGAAACAGGAGAATTAGCCTAGCACTGCAGCGGTAGTGCTGCGAGGGCAAACTCTGGCTCTCCCACATGAATCCAAATGGTGTCCTTTCTCCTTTCTTGTCATAGGAAAAAAAGAAGATTCATTAGACCAATGAACCCAAGGCAGTGTTGGTCCACTTAGAAAAATATCATCATGACACAACAGTTGCAACTGTGGCTACTACTTACCTAAACTTGTCACCTCTATCTCTATTCCTTAGGCCACAAGCATCTACCTGTTTTATATGGAGTAGACTGGAGAATTAGATAAAGATACTCTGGGAATCATAATATGAGAATATTCTGAGTTTTTAAGAATCACATACTTCTCAGAGTTTATTTGTGAGATGTAACTTTGAAATAACGATCATCATTAGTGCTATCTGGGCTGTGGGTATGCCTGGCAGATGGAGAACTAGCCAGTTGCCAATCTTCGATTTGACTTTCCTTACTACAGCAGCTGTCACCTTTCAGAATAAACCAGCTTTGCCTTTCTGTAACAAACACCTGAAATAACAAACTTATAAAGAGAAGAGGTTTACTTTGACTTTGAGTTTTGAAACACAGTGAGGGTTGAATGGCTCTAATCCTTTTAGGTTTGTGGTAAGACAGTACATCATGGCGGGAGCATGTGGAGTGGAAATCCCACTCAACCTCTGGCTCAGTGTAAAACAGGCAGAAAGGAAGAAGGGGTTGAGATAATGCAATTTGAAATAACATGCCTCCCAGAGGTCTACTGCTGGGCCCCATCTCTTTTAAAGTTTCTCCTGCTTTGTCTCAGTGTCCTGGGCTAGAACCAAGCTATAATCACAATGAACCAAAGCAGGCATTCTGCCAACTACCAAATATGCCCATCTCAACTGGGGGGATGACAGACAGGAACTGTTGGAGAAGGACCCTCTGGACATTCATTTAGACCCAGAGAGCTAATTCCATTTTTACCTTAATGCACATACTCCTTCCTTCTTCTAAAAAACTTTAATGGTAACTTGGATCCTAAGTTATCAATCTCAACCTAGTCCACATGTCCAACAGTCATAAAAATAACTGAGAAGTATAGTCACTCATAAATCCATAGGTTGCCTTAGGCAGAACATTACAAATATCTGCCATGGTGTTGCAGGGTATTTTCTCATGAACAGGCAGTCTTTCTTTAAGGCACTGGTTAGAATCTGAAAATAGAGTGAGGTCTGAAAATTGGACAAAGGATCATAGCATTTCCTTGGAATGACTTTCCAATAAATCTTTTCTTTCTTTTGGTTTTGTGTACTTTATAAACTAAGCAATTTTGTTAGTGGTTGACCATTATCTTGCGTCTAGGAACAGCATGTTCTCTAAAGCCTCTGTAGTTCTCAGTAAGCTGGGTTTCTTGGGTTGTTCCAAAGAACTTGCTGTAAATTTTGAGCCCTGTCCTTATATTGCTCCTGATGCCATCTGATGCCTCCTATTCCAGGACCTACTATTCTCATTACTACAAAGAAACTCAGTGCTATAAAGAATCTCCTGCATACTGCTGGTGTATAATGGACATCTATTGTTTAACTACTCAGAAGTCTTTCCCCTTCAAAGGAACATTTCATATCAGTTTTGTAGGTAGAGTTTCTACCATGTTCACTCACAGGGAGCTGAAGGCTAGAATCACATGGTACAGTTCTGCTAGCTACACTTCCTGTCATAATAGTTTTAGTATCTCTGACTCATTTAATAGGATCATTTACTTTTTTATGATTACGAGCATGTGGCATGCTATTGCTATTCCCTAAGGTCCTCATCCCATGAGTTAGTGCCCCCATTTAATGAGTTTTCTCTACTCCAATATCATGCTCCACCCCTCCAACTTTACTCAGTGCACTCAGAGTCAGCTTCACACCCTCCTTGCTCCTCCTACACTGGTTCTGGAGTTGGTCTGTATAATCCTACCATTTCACAAGTAGAACAATGTTGTAACTTGACTCTAGCTATTTTTATTATGCCATTAAGGAAATGTGAGGTATTTCTTCAAAGAAAGTTTTATAGTTTATGACAGAGGATTGTCCTAAAATAGCACAGAAAGCCTAGGCTTCGAAAGCAAGAATGAACTGCTTTCTAGGTACTATACTCAAGGGAGTCTGGAAATTCAGGATGCTCAAAGACATTAATTCAGATGTTCCACCCCATGTTTCAGAGTCAAACACTTGTGCCATCAAGATCCTGAGCACAGGAGTCATGCCAGGGTTGGGACTAGAGCATTCTCTGGAGCTTTTCTGTTCTTTGAAGTGAGTCTTGTGCTTCATCCTCAATGTTCTAGATGCTGGGATGAAAGTCTCTTTACATGCTGTTTAAGGTACCTTGTATGCATCACTTATCATCTTAAGTTCCTGATTGATCACATTCTGATTTTTCTTTCTTTTTCCTAATAATATCCAGAAAAAAACTAGAAAGTTTTATGATAAAGGTAATGTAAAACTAAGGTCATTTCCACTCTTCTTCATTATAAATCACTGCAATAAACTCAATTAGAATGTTCCTATCTATGCTTGAGTACTAGCATACTGCAAGGGTTGGAGGGTAGGTCCTAATAAGAAAGAGCCATGCTGTGAAGAAGAGGAAGATAAGCAACACTGCTGGCAAACCACACACACACACACACACACACACACACACACACACACACATCTGGTTTCCAAAAGAATATATTTATTTTAATATGTATTTAGCCTCTACTTAAAATTCTATTTGACCTTTAATATTATGTATTTAGCCTCTACTTAAAATTCTATTTAACCTCCGGCATGGTGGCGCACGCCTTTAATCCTAGCACTTGGTAGGCAGAGGCAGGTGATCTTTGTGAGTTCAAGGCCAGCCTGGTCTACAGAGTGAGTTCCAGCACAGCTGGGGCTACAGGGAGACCCTGTCTTGAAAAGACCAAAAAAAGACAAAATTCTATTTGACCTTAAAGGTCAAGTAAGGCAACTTTGGAAACCACTAACTCAAACAAGCCCTCAGCATTTAGGCTGATGTGGATATTGAATCTCATAAACAACAATTGGCCCTTGGGCAGCCAAGGGAAGAGCAGCACCCCAGGGTGAAGCATCCTAAAGGGTGCTTGTCCCACTTACCTGTTTCAAGATGTTTTCTTTTTTTCCAGTTGCTCAACCAGAAAACAGTTCAAGAGGATTCAAGTATAATTAAGTCCATGGCCTCTCTCTCTCCCCCTTAAAAAAATCATTTCTTCCCTTGAGGAAAGACTGCATCTCTTTTTTTTAATTTATCAAGTTTTATTGAACATGTTTCCAAATCTAATAACAACATTAAAACTATATAATACACAGCTGTCATTTAAGCTAATTATGATTTTTTTTTAGAGAAAGAAAAAAGAGTAGTCTATTAAACAAATGATGCTTGAACAGCTTGTTAATGCAAAAAAGAACTTACACTTCCAGAGAAAATTAACTCAAGTTTCCTTACACATCATGTTATCAAATACCAGACTATTGTTCCTTAAAGAATTATAGAGATAAATTCTGAGGTCTCTGGTCACAAAAATCTTCATCCATCACTCATTCAATCAATCAGTCACTATCTAACTTGATTACCATTTTCTTTCTTTTTGGTAAAAGCATTTAAAATCAGCCCTCTTAGAATGATTGGAACACACATTACAAAATTATTCATTATGGCTGCCATGTTGTACATTAGGTTCTCAGAGTTTACTCATTTAGTGTAACTAAAATTTTGTAGCTTTTATCAATAATTTCTCATTTCTTGTTTGTACTGTATAAAGCCATCCCCATATGACCTTGCTTTATATATGCTTTGTTATAGAAACACCATATCCTTATTCAGTACATTGTTACTTCATTAGCATCAAATTCACAGCTAAGAGCTTGTATTTTATGCTTTGAACAAAGCTTATAAAACAATGTGTTTTCTACTTGAAGCATGCCACAGCCCTCTTGCACTCCAGTACTCTAAGCAACACTTCAACTCTGTGCTTTGGGAGCATCTATCCAGGTCTCAGCTTTTTTCTTTTTACACTCTTACCTATAGCAAATATACAAAGTCTGAACTCAAACTATAGGTTAATTGCAAAACAAATTTAGGGATTCACAGTTTAACTGTAAACTTGTATACAGGTAAAAAATACAATTTTACAATCCTAAATTACATAACATGTTGATGTATGTTTTAATGTACTTAAAAAAAGATTTGTTCTTTTTCATAAATCTTAAAACTGAGAAAACTAGAGACATATACTTCAAGCTATACCTAGAGATACAACAATTAATGTGATATTATCTTTACTGACTACCCATTTTGACTTAACTATAAGGACTTGGTGTTAGGAACCACAAATGAGGGATACAATATGTCCTCTGTTTTCCTGAGACTGGACTACCTCACTTAACATAACAGCTTCCAGTTCCACCCATTTGCCCACAAATTTCATGATGTCCTCCTTCTTCACTGCAGCATAGAACTCCATTGTATAAATGTACCATATCTTCATTATCCATTCATTAGTTGAAGGATACCTGGGCTGCTTTCAGCTCTTCACTATTGTGAAAAGAGCACCAATAAACATGGTTGTGCATTTATTTCTCTTATAGGATGTTGTGCATTTATTTCTCTTATAGGATGAAGCTTTGGGTATAATGGTAGGTTCATTTTTAGTCTAAGAGTTCTCCACACTGCTTTTCATAGGAGTTGTATGAGTTTTCAATCAAACCAGCAGTGGATGAGAGTTCTCCTTTCTCCATACCCTCTCCAGCATTTGGAGTCCTTTGTTTTCTTGATCAGATCCAATTTTACAGATGTAAGATGAAATCTTAAGGTGGTTTTGATTTTCATTTCCTTCATTACTAATGAGGCTGAACACTTTTTGTGATGTTTCTGAGCTATCTTCTTCTCTTTGAGAAGTCTCTGTTCAGATCTTTAACCCATCTTTTAATTGAGTCATTTGTTTCCTTGGACCATTGTTTTTGAGTACTTTATATACTCTGGATGTTAAACCTTTGTCCTTTCCTACTAACCATCTCCATCAGTTTTCCTTCAATATCTGTGACTTTCCAATCAGAAAGAAGTCTCATCTTCCATACTTCGGCAAGCGTCCATCCTGCTCTAAATGGAAGGTCAAAGATTATATACACTGCCCTAGCTTTCTAGTTACTGTGCTGTTCTGGGATTCACATTTCCTTTATCTCTGTGAAATGCCTGATTGCTAATGTTCTCTAAACAATGGTCTGTGTATAATTTACATCATAATTTATGGATAGGCTTGGATTGAGGAACTTCAGTTTGCTTATTCAGTCCTTGGGTATTCCCAGAGCTAAAAAATACCTTCGATTTCAGGTTTTGCATATTTAGCAATTGTTTTCAGTTCACCTATTTTTGTCCTAAGCAGTTTAAAGACAGTCTAATTTTAAATATCAAAAGAGAATAAAGTTAAATGATGGAAATTTGAACATCAGAACTATCAACAATTTTTGTACTCTAAAAATGGTCTTGGAGCGGGAGTGATAGCTTAGTGGTTGAAAGTACTGGCTGCTCTTGCAGTGTGTCTGGATTCCCAGCACCACATGGTAGCTAAAAACCATCTGTAACTCTAGTTCCACGGAAATCCGATATCCTCTTCTGACTCAGGGAGGCATTGCAATGACATGGGTGCACTTATCTACATGCAAGAAATACACTCAAACACATACAACAAAATAAATAAAATATTAGAAATAATCTTAATGGTCTTCTGTAATCAGCTTTTCTTTTGCTGCTTTTTATTTCATTCAGCATATTACATCATGTGATTTATGCATATCATTTCTGTGAGCCTTCTCTTTGCTAATTAATTTAGCAGTATTACTCATTTAATTCTCACATGAACAAATATTTAGTTCCTGTTCCATTTCATATAATCATAAATGAAGTTTGAAGGAGGTAAGCATCAAAATATGTAAGTCATGCTTTGTCTCTTTCTAGGGATCAGGTTTTATTATACCACATTTAATACCTTGCATAGTAGATAAAAAATTCCTGGCAACATTTAGATAGTTCTTTAAGGTGAGCTGGAATTTCAATGGTGTCATTATACCTTAAGTCATATTCCAAGTTACAGAGATATTTTTAAACAGTGAAATATACTTAACATTCATAGCTTAATGTATTTTATTGCAGATAAAAAATAGTAGTTGTTCCCTAAACTTTATAATATTCACTAATTCCTTTGTACATTAAAATTGAAGTACAGAATCTTAAAGGTTTGAGTTATAAAATTTTAGGATTCTTCCATCTATTTTATGCAAATGTTTTTATTTCACTTTTAATTTAATGGCTAGATAAAATTCCATTTGTGTATATATTCTGTATTTTCTTTATCCATCTATCTGTTGATAGACATGTAGGCTAGCTCCATTTCCTAGTTGAATAATACAGAATAGACATGGGTGTGCAAAAAATTACTAAGCAAGGTAACACAGACTCAGAAAGACAAATATGCACATGCTGGATTTTAATATATCTATGGAAAATGTGGTCACGAAACCAAGAAAACCACGGGAGCAGGTCTTACAGCACTGTTGGAGAGGGGAGCAGGGGGCTTATCCCTAACATGCACTCACCAGTCTGCCTTTCCAGTAAGCAAGCTCTAGCTTAGTTGGAGACCCTGTCTCAAAACTTAAGGTGGAAAGTGACTGAAGAAAACATCCAGTGTTGACATCTGACCCACACACAAACACATAAACACATGTTCACATACCACCTACATGATCACTTACACACACACACACACACACACACACACACACACGAAAGTAGAATGGGGAATAGTGGTGAGGAGAAGGGGATGGAGATGGGGAAAGGAAATGGGAATAAAAAAAGATCAACAAAGCAATGTATAGAAAATAAACAACATATACATGAAAATACCATAACAAAACTCATTCCTTTGAATGCTAATTGAAAAATTAGGTTTAAACATTAAAAAATTTATTATTATTTTATTATATGTGTATGGCAGTATTGCCTGCATGTAGGTACAGCTCTGTCTTGCAATGCCTGTGGAGGTCAGAAGAGTACATTAGGTCCCCTGCAACTGGAATTATATACAGATGGTTGTTAGCCACTATGTAGGTGGTGGAAATCAAACCCAGGTCTTCTGCAAGAGCAGCCGGTGCTCTTATCCACCGAACAACCTCTCCTGTCCCATGTTTAAATATTTTTAATAAGCGATTTTAAGACTCTCGAAAGCAGAATTTGATACAGTCAAAACTAAGCATATTGGACTTTTAAATGTAACCTTGAGTTAGTGAGATCAAAGACAACTTGATGGGTTTATCTCCATTCAGAAAAAAAAGTCTCTAATTCTACTCATGTATATATCTTCTGCTTATAGAAGCAAAATATTAAAAATTCTATGAACTAAACTCTAAAATTAATCTAAAGATTTGTCCTTACCAGAAATGTATCATCAGTACTATGGAAATGTTTAAAACTTACTAACATATGAAAATTAATTTTAGCTCAATAATGATGCTTTAATCACATTAAAAATACTTTTACTGAAGTTTCATGCATTTCATACATTTCCCAATGCAATTTAGATTCATTCCCCTTTCCATGCCCTTCACCCAACCTGAGCTCATGCATTCTGCCATACATGTCTTCCATCTTTTTCTCGGTCTTTCTAAAGTTTTTCTGTGCAGAAGTTTACTGTTTGGGGCAGAAGTTTTTAAACTCATTTTCAACATAAAAATAAAAATGGACATGGAAGACATTACCAGAATTAGTACTGTAAGTCACAGGAAATGAAAATGATCTCAACTTCAGTTTCAAAATTTATATCTCATAATGCCAGAATAGGAAACTGTATTTATCTTGCTTCACATTTCTGTGATTTGACAAAGAATTTCACCTGTTTCTCAATGTGTCTCTGGAACAAATTTTTGGTTAGTAGATTATAAGTTTTATTAGTATGTTCAAAGTTTTAACATGAAATTAAACAAATTCTCTTAAACTCACTAGAGATCACAAGACAGATCATAAAAACTAATGTACAATAATATTTAGTATGCCTTTAAAAATCCCAGAAACCTAAGGATTATGTTTGTTACAACTTTTTGTAGATTTTGACAAGAATGTTTCTCCTTTTATTTTAATACAATACATTTTTGAGAAAAGGATCTCATTGGCCCAGTTCACTCTTTAATGCCAAATCATAGGTCACCAACAAGTATGACTTATGTTAATATCATAACAAATATTAGTAGGGCTGTTCTCCAAAGACCATATGTGCCTTGTAGCCATCAGAACATCTCCAGGTCCTGACATTCTTTTTTTTTAAATTAATTTTATTTATTTCTGTATGTGTATGAATGTACTGCCTGCATGCAAGTTTGTGCACCCGTGTCGTGCAATGCCGCGGAGGTCAGAAGAGGGTGTTGGATTCCCCTGGAACTGGAGTTCTCCTGGAATTGGAGTTTCAGACGGTTCTCGGCCGCCATATGGGTGCTGGGGATCGAACCCGGGTCCTCTGCAAGAGCGGTCGGCGCTCTTAACCACTAGGCCATCTCTCTAGCCCAGGTCCTGACATTCTAAGATAAGGTATATAGCTATTGCTAGACATTTGGGGTATTTTACTTATATTTATAATAGGGTTCACATTTTACTACTACTACTATTAATACTAATAGTATTATTTACTATTATATATGTACATCACACACACACACACACATACACACACATAGCACAGCTGTGAAGATCAGAGGACAAGTTTGTGGAGTTGGTTCTCTTCCTCCACTTATATATGGGTTCTGTGGTTCCAACTTGGATTTTCAGGCTTGAAAATCCCACTGAACCACTTCATAGGCCTAATAGGGCTCAAATTTTATTTGAGTTTACTTGACCAGTTTCTGTTCTTCATAAATAACATATTCCAGAAAAGATTATAATAGATTTGTCAATGGACATCACTTCTACATTGAGGATGTTAAATTTTTTTTTTAATTTTATTTATTTCTGTATGTGTATGAATGTACTGTCTGCATGCAGGTCTGTGCACCTGTAAGAGCGGTCGGTGCTTTTAACTGCTAGGCCATCTCTCCAGCCCGAGGATGTTAAAATTTATAGTGAACTAACATCCATAATTTTTTATCCTCAAAAATTATCAGAAAATGTCCCTGCTGGGTTTGGTGGTACGCACCTTTAATCCCAGCACTCAGGAGGCAAAGGCAGGAAGATCTCTGTGATTTCAAATCTAGCCTACTCTGACTAGCAAATTATAGGCCAGCTGGAACTACAAAATACCAAAAAAACGCAGAAAATGTTAAAAATTAAGACATGTTCCAGGTCCATGAAAATAAACATGAGTACCAGAGGTAAACACATGAAGGCATCTGTGAGAATTAAGAAGTAGAAAGAGAAATTGCACTAAAAATGTAGTGATTTAGGTGTTAGTTGGGAAAATCATTCTGAAGTTAGGCTGCTCAGGTTCACATTACAGCTTTGATAAGTTTATCTGGATGACTTAGGTACAGCTGTCTGGAACAACCAATGAACAAACCAACATGCTTGTGACTTAATTTCTCATCCTCAAAATACGTAGAATGACTTTCAGTTTTTAACTTATTACCTTGTGAAAAAGTAAATGAAATCCTTTTATGAGCTCATGGCACCTAAACAAGTATTCACCCCTTATAGGTATTCACTGTATTGTAGCACATGATAGAGGCGGGATGACAGTCAAAGAAGATAGCAATGAAGTTGGACTTTTTGAGGAAAAAATGAAGAAAGAATTGCACTTGGTTTCTTCAAACAAGACAACACAATCTAAAATCCAATTGGGGCACTGCAATTATCCTAGACCATAATGCATCAAGCAGTCATCTCAAATTCTTTTCTTATTTCCTGCCCAATACATTTTAGGACTTACTGGCACCTGAACAAAAAGAGTGTTCAAATATTCAAGACCTGGCAATCTCATCTTGGTGCTACAATCCCCTGTGTCAGATACTACATATCTATAATCTAGAATTGCCTAGATTCCTTATCTTGGCATGTCAGCTTGGAGGAATTTGAACTCCAAATGGTGGTCTGAAGACCTTAACACCTTGATTGGCAAATATCCGGCTTGTGGTTAGTTTTTAGATGTATGAGTTTAATCCTATTACTTTATGATTTAAATGAGGAACCTTGTTGGACTCCAAATCAAGACTGGCTTGAAACATGCAGTTTGCCATCTGGAAGACACTTCTTCCTTGGTCCAAAGTTTCCTTGCCATGTGTTAGTCAGGAGTGGTCCTGCCGTCCATACCCTGCCTCTTTGGGAATAGAAGAATGGATGAGAGCCAGGACAGGAAGAAGCTAACATTTTCAGATTGACACAATGTTAAGGAATACAAGAGCCACTAATAATGTATGTTTAATACTTATGAGAAACTGTGATAGTGGCCTATCTTACACATAAAAAATACGAGGCTTAGAAATCTTATGTGGCATGCCAGAACAAATATCAAATCAGAAGGTGGTGGCATTCCAACTACATACAGCACAACTGTTGACTATCCATCACTGACACGTATCATCTGCCTTCTTCTTTGCTTTGCTTTCCTTCATTTTGTGGAGAGAGCTATCCATGCAGTTTGTTTGTTGTTTGTCTTTCAAAATAAATCTTGGCTATTAAAATCAGAGCTGGCTAGACTCTGCTACTCACTGGGTCCCACATTCTGCAAACATTCGTCTTGAACTTCTTGACTTCCAGTGAAGCCAAATGAGTAAAGAACATAATGGTTAATAGCTTTTGGACCACAGAGATGTGGACTCAAGTTCTGGTGCCACACTATGGAGTGGGTAACTTGGATATAATTACTTAATATCTCTTCGTGGGGCTGTGCACGTAAAGCTCTCAACAGGGCCTGTGAAGTGCCGAAGAAAAAGTATTCAGTAAACACTGAATACAGTGGTGCTATTTTGTAATGCATTATGCATTATTATTATGTGCTTTCTGTTCAAGCTTCTAATCCTGTGTTCTGAGCTGAGGTCAGGGACAGAGTCGGGCATATAAAAGTTAGGTAAGCAACATAAAAAAAACAAGTCCAGAAACAATAGCTCTTTTCTTTTCTCTAGCATTCTCAACTGAACTACTTGTGAAGAGGGAAAGAAACACACACACAGGAATAGAAGGTGGCTCAATGCTTTTAAAAATGTAAAGACACATAGTCACACTCCAATTCTTTCATGAGTATTCATCTATTATAATTAGTAAGCTCTGTGAAACTAGGGGAGAATTATTAATGGATTTTAATGCAGAGGTTACTTGAAACCAGATTAATGATTGGAAGGTGAGCCAGAATTTACTAATGAAATGTACAAACATATCCCCTGAATGACTGATCCGGACCTGGCCATATCGTCATAATATTTATATCATAATAATTTTAACCACCATGCCAAGTATATTTTTCGCTCCATGGTTTTCAGCCACAACAGTTCAAAATATTTTTTTTATTTATTTCTGTATGTGTATGAATGTACTGTCTGCATGCAAGTCTGTGCACCCATGTCATGCAATGCCGTGGAGGTCAGAAGAGGGTATCGGATTCCCCTGGAACTGGAGTTCTCCTGGAATTGGAGTTTCAGACGGTTCTCAGCCGCCATGTGGGTGCTGGGGATCTAACCCGGTTCCTCTGTAAGAGCGGTCGACGCTCTTAACCCCTAGGCCATCTCTCCAGCCCTCAAAATATTTTTTTAATCACATGCATATTCACTTAATAAGTGTGAGTGTAACTCTGACTAAGCCTTTCAAAAGGCTGTAGCTCAATGTTTGGTCATCCCACATATAAAAATGAGGCTTTCTTATAGCTTAACCAGTGAAAAATAGATGGACAATTTTGAGTGCAAGATAGTTGACCTGTGCTCTGACTGCCTCTGTTTTGTGACCTAAAACAGACTGTGTCTTGCCTCTGGCCTCATTTCTTGTCTGTAAAACAAGAATTCTAATGGTATCATAAAAATGATGGTTTTGCAGTTAACCAATCCCCACCCCCATACATTATCCCATCTCATATAACAGCCTGCTCCCAGCCCAGCTCTTTAGGTTGCTGTGGAGATAAACACATTAAAAGGTATGAAAGCTTTTGAAACATTAGAGGCCAGTCAAATGCATGTAGCAATAATAGTTTCACAATATAATTAGAAAATACTATGCAGAAAGACTATGTTCCCAGCGTTTAATGAGGCAATGTTCTTAAACCATTAACACAGACCTCCACTGGATATTTATGAGTATTTAATTTGCTTTGCTGAATTCATCACCAAGCCAGCCAGCCTGCTTTTCTTAACACACAAATCACCCCCCCTAATGGGGAAGAGCCTTGTCGGCTCCAGCACCAGTCCCTGGGGCAGTCTCTGATGGGCTCATTCTGAACAATAACAGTGTGGAGCTTTATTCCTAGGAAGTCTCCCAGTGCAAAGCTTCCTACTGGTGTAGTAAATAGGAACTCTTGCCTGATCATTCATAAAATACTGTGCCACACACATCTAGGATTTATTTTGAGATTTACTGAGATAAATGCAGACATTAAGAGAGCTCACTGCTTCCTACTTCTTGCTTTTCTTTCTAAGCTCGTGTTTTAAAAGTAGTTACATAATAAGAAGCAAAAAAAGCACATAATTATAAGTAATTTTCCTTAAAATATGCAGTAAAAACAGTTTGAAAAGCCTTAGACTCAGAAAAGAAGCAACTACTTTTGGTTCCATTTAAACACTTGCAAATCTAAAAAGTTTTATTTTTTTTGCACACAGCATGGCAGTCTTAAGCAGTCCGTGCTGTTTCAACAGGTAACTAATGTGTTTCTGTGTGCTCTCCATTATTGCTATGTTTCATATTTAGAAATTGTTGTTGCAGGGCAAGAGAGGTTGCTCAGTGGTTAAGAGAACTGCCTGCTCTTGCTGAGGACCAAGATTAGCATCCCAGCACCCACATGGCAGCTAACAACCATTCAGAATAGTGCCAGAGAAACAGACGCCCTCTTCTGGTCTCTGCAGGCATTGCATAACATAGGTGTACTTTATACACATGCAGGCATAACACTCATACACATAAGATAAATAAATTAAAATTATTCTTGTGCATATATTCTTGTATGCATGCATATGAGAATGTATGTGTATGTATGCACGCATGTGTGAATGTGTGTATGGATTATGCATGTATAAATGTGTGTATACAGATGCATATATGTGTATAAGTGTTAGTGGATGTTGCTGTGAGAAAGTATATGTATGTGGAGGCCAGAAGACAAAATCATCTATTTATTTTCTTTTACTTTTAATTCATTTGTCCAGAACTCACCAACTAGGTAAGGTTTTCTGACCAGTAAGCATCAAGGATCTGGCTCACACCACTTCCTGGGATGACAAGGGCATGCTGCCATTCTTGGCTGCTTTGTTATGGATTCTGGGACTGAATTTAGGTCCCCATGCTTGCAAAGCAAGCACTTTATTGACTGAGATAGCTCTCCAGGTCCTATTTTTTAAATTGATAAATGCAAATTATTGTAGGAAAGAACTCTATAGACAAGAACATACAGACTAGCCAGTTGCTGATCCCCATCTTAAAGAATGCCATTGCATTATTAAAATATAATGATAATGTCCACTATAGTGCATGTCATAATTTTACAACTAATGTTGAGGATTTCATTGACTCAGATGTCACTAATAAAATATTATTATCATCAGTGAAAACTATTATGAAATATATTGTCAGTATTTAAGAACTCTCAATGTATCTTCTCAACTGGTGAACAGGCACTTTTTTTTTAATTTTTTTTAAATTTTATTTATTTCTGTATGTGTATCAATGTACTGTCTGCATGCAGGTTTGTGCACCCGTGTCGTGCAATGCCGCGGAGGTCAGAAGAGGGTGTCAGATTACCCTGGAACTGGAGTTCTCCTGGAATTGGAGTTTCAGACGGTTCTCGGCCGCCATGTGGGTACTGGGGATTGAACCCGGGTCCTCTGCAAGAGCAGTCGGCGCTCTTAACTGCTAGGCCATCTCTCCAGCCCGAACAGGGACTTTTTAAAGTCCTTTTGTGATTTTTAATATATATGTATTATGGAGCTAAATAATAAGATGTATGAAAACAAAGCACATAAATATCCTGCTCCTCTGCCTCAACTGGCCTTTAGCAGCAATACTACTCTACAAAGAACTCCATTTCCGAAAGTTCACAGACCATGACTGCTACAGAGGTTAGTAGACTTCATGTGTGGCTACAAGTGTGAACACAAGATCCTGTCCACACTGCTTTAAAAATGTTTTATTTATTTTTATCTTACTTTTACGTGTGTAAGTGTATTGCCTACACGTATCTAAGTGTATACACAGAGGTCAGAAGAGGGCATTGGATCCCCTGGAACTGGAGTTATTGAAGGTTGTTAGCCACCATGTGGGTGCTGGGTTCAAACTCCATCCCCTGCAAGAACAGACAGCACTCTTAACTCTTTGGGTCACCTCTCCAAGCCCTAGTGTACACTTCTAAGAGAAGAAGGGACATTAAGGCTAGGATTATGCTAAACTGTATGAAGTAAGGGGAGCTCTTGCAGACATATAACAGATTCCAGCATTACAGAAGTCTTCATTCACTTATTTGTGACCTGAGTTTTTTATGTTTCCCATGTTTCCCTTAGTTCTCAACAGATAAAGAAATTAAAATAGCTGCTTAAAGCTAATCAGAAACAACTGATATAGCAATCTACTTATGTGATATAGAATGTGTCTTGAGATGATGTTAAGAGTAATTTGGGGGCAGGAGCAGTGAATTGTGAGGGGAAGATAAATCACAGAATTAAAGATCACACCTCCAGATGGGACCTTCTACCACCCACTGGCTGGTGGCAGAGTGTCCCTACCTTGTCCCCAGAGCATCATCCCCTTGTATACACTGCCAGAGCCACTGTGCCATGCACTCCAAGGACTAACTTGGACTTGGCTGCTAATCACTCAGCTTCTACTTTGTGTCTCTAAACCCTGTAGGTCTCTGGCATCTTTTAGTTCAGTTTTGAAAAAAACATTTACGCTTTTTGTTTTTTTTTTTCTTTTTTTGGTCTTTTTGAGGTACGGTCTCCCTGTAGCTTGGCTGTCCTAGAACCATGTTAAGACCGCAGGCTGTCCTCGAACTCACAGAGATCCGCGTGCCTCTGCCTCCCAAGTGCTAGGATCAAAGGCGTGCACCACCATGCCCGGCATTTATTTATTTCTGCATGTGTATCAATGTACTGTCTGCATGCAAGTTTGTGCACCCGTGTCATGCAATGCCCTGGAGGTCAGAAGAGGGTCTCGGAGTTCCCCTGGAACTGGAGTTTTCAGATGGTTCTCGACCACCATGTGGGTGCTGGGGATCGAACCCGGGTCCTCTGTAAGAGCGGTCGGTGCTCTTAACCGCTAGGCCATCTCTCCAGCCCCAAGCATTTTACTTTTAAACTCAAAGCCATTTTGAAAATGTACAGTTAGTCAGCCCAAGACAAAGTTTATTTCCTTTTTTTTAATTTTTATTTTATTTATTTCTGTATGTGTATGAATGTACTGTCTGCATGCAAGTTTGTGCACCCGTGTCGTGCAATGCCGCGGAGGTCAGAAGAGGGCGTCGGATTCCCCTGGAACTGGAGTTCTCCTGGAATTGGAGTCTCAGACGGTTTTCGGTCGCCATGTGGGTGCTGGGGATCGAACCCGGGTCCTCTGTAAGAGCGGTCGGCGCTCTTAACTGCTAGGCCATCTTTACTTTTTAAGAATATAATTTTATTTATTTTATTTTATGAATTTAAGTGCATTGCCTGCATGTACTTAAATGCACCAGTGTTGTGCAATACCTATTAAATCCCCTGGGACTGGAGTTATGGACTGTTGTTATCTGCCATCTTGGTGCTGGGATTTGAACCTGGGTCTTCTGCAAGACCACTGTTTTTAACCACTGAGCCATCTCTCCAGCCCCAGACGAACTTTATTTCTTACTCCCACTGGTATCGTTGGTTCTCAACATTCCTGGAGCTAGTTTCCCTAGGTGGCTTTCAACTTAAACTCATCATCTCAGTTATTCCTCCAAATTAGTTTTTTGAGGTTGTTTGTTTGTTTGTTTGTTTCTAAAAAAAGGCTCTTTTCCAGGTAGATGCACTGCATCTGGGGTTTTATTAGTGCATCTCTTAGATTTCCAAGAACTGTCAGTTTGGCCATGACTCAGATCCTAAGGTTTATTTCTACTGTCCAAGTTCCGAAAATTGAGTTCATTGAAAACTAATGTTATTTATTATGCAGCTATTATTAAAACAGTATTTCATATAATTCAGGTTATTTTATTTGAAAAATTTTATGCTTGTATATATTACCTCAAAATGTTGGGAATGTGTTGTCAGTGCTGTTTGTTCATTACACAGATAAGTAAGTAAGCACAATATGTACTTACTCAGTCATAGAGACACGCATGTTCAGAGACACACATGTTCCTGCTTTGCCCAAATAATAATAATAAACAGGCATAGGAAACATTGAAACATAGTTTCGTTACAAATGTAACAAGAGACAATTTTGATAAGAATCTGTTGCTAAGGTCCAACTCCCCTCTGACTTACAGTATTTAGCTCCCTCCGCATAGAGTATTCAGAGCATAGACATCTTTTGATTGTTTCAGTACACTATGGCTTCCACATTCACATTCCAATTGTTATTTCTGGCTGTTTTATCTGTATGCTCCTAGTATTAGAATTTTGTATGCCCTTCATTCTTTTAGGGTTTTGAGATCACTGTTATTTGGGAGAAAGTTAAGAAACATTTGAGAGAATAAAGCAGTTAAAGGTTTAGCTTTTTGAGATGCTATACGTGCTACTATTGGATTTAATCTTTCAGATTTAGTATTTTTCTAGGCCTTGTAATTATTCAATAAATCCTATAGGTCAGTGTAATAGTTTAATTGTATAAAACTCATTTGTTACTTTAACACCTTTAGTAGTGTCCGTCGGCCTTTTAACCCTATTGCAATAACCTTGTTGAAATTAAACAATTAGTAAAACTTTCTTTAAAAATGAATAAAATATAAAAAGAATAATTCAGGAAAATAAAAATCAATTGAGAATACAAATTGATTAGCTGCTACATAATAAAATGAAGGGGAAACAAAAGCCTAGATATTTAATTATAAAGTCATGATTCCTTAGGGAAACCTAAATATTTGTCTCTTACTTTATTCTTTCTCTAATACTTAACCAGTCCCACAATTTCATGCACGAACTTACATTCAACCCAAACTACTTTCCTCAGTTGTCAACTCCTTGCCTCAGCAGCTCCACAATCACAAAAACTCACCAACAACCCCTCAAAACCCTTACCTCTATAAATGAAACCCTCTTTTACCCAAAACAGGAATATGAGTAAACCTAATTCCTCTTTCCTATTTCTTGTTATAATAAATTAAACTATGTTGATTCAGAGCTCCCAGATTTATGGTTCTCTTCTTCTTCTTGCTTAGAATCATGGAATAACTTTTCAAATTTCAAAGAAAGTAATATATAACCTGAACCCAGAGATAACAAGCAACAAGCTGGATGCAAGATGTAGAAGCAATTGTCTCTCCCTGATAGAGCCTCTGCAGAGAGCTTTCTCTGCTGGGACAGGAGGCAGGCGTACTCCATGAACAGGTACTTGTGGTTACTCACAGGTAAAACCAGGCTTTTCTCACTGGAGTTTGTAAGACATTTATATCTCACAGAGAGAACCAAGAATTTTCTTAATTTTTTTCACTACTGGATAGTCAGTGGCTAGAAAAATCATACCTGACACTTTTGTGTCTTTGATATACATTTGAAATGTTAATAAAACGCTAGGGAGTTTAGAGACTCCAAAGGCCATTATATGAAGTGTTCCAAAATGCATTAAACAATGTTAAGATATAATAATCAGTACGCATTTTAGAAATATCACTCTGGTCACTGGAGAAAACGCAACAGGAGTAAGATTGCATAGGATTTTGGACTTATCAAAAGATAGAACTGCTACAGTCTTAGATAGAATTTGAAAGTGAGGATGGTTTGATTTATTTTTATAATGAAATGACTTTGAAAATTGTGTTAGCCATTAGACATATTCATACTAATCTCAGTGGGTCACACACAAAAAGAAGACAGGAAGGGGATGACAAAAGGGGATGGGGATGACAATGCTTAAACTCATTTTCCAAATATAGTATGAATTATTTCATTAATATTTTATATTTTTAATACATATAGGTCTTTCACCTCTTTGGATAAATTTACCCCTGGGGCTTTGGGGAAGACTTTTGGTGGAAGAGGTTATTGCTCTTCTATGGAATTATTTATCTAAATTCTGTTTCAAACATTTTCTATTAGTCTATACACTAACATGGAAGTGCTAGTGTTTTCTTCATTGCATGTGTGTAAGAGTGTATGCGTGTATGTGTGTGAGAAAGTGTAGTGTGTGTATGTGTGTGTGTATGTTGTGTATCTTTGCACAGAGATAGTTCTGCTCTGTCACTATACTGATTCCTTGGAGGAACCAGACACTCTCACTGAACCTAGAGCTAAGCTGTACTCAGAGGCTAGCAAATTCAGAGATCCCCCTGTCTCTACCTCCCATCCCCACACTGCTGGGGTGACAGCTGAATGCAGAGATATGTCAGGACTTTTCTGTGGACATCGGAATCCAAACAGAAGTCTTCATGCTTGTAAATCAAGTGCTCTTACCCACAAGTTACATACTTTTATGAACATTTTTATTGAAGTTATGTGCGTTTCATACATCATTCCTCAGTCTAATCTAGACTCATCTTGTCTTCCATGCCCCCCACCCCACCCACGTTCATGCACCCTGTGATCCTTGCCCTTTATCTTTTTTCTGATTCTTTTCAAAGTTTTTTTTTCTTTTTTTATTTGTTATTTTTTATTTTTGTATTGATGTTTTGTGTATTTCATAGATCATTTTTCAATTCAGTTCAGGCATATTCCCCTTCCACTTCCCCCCACCCCACCCCATCCCAGATCATGCATTCTGCCATAACTGTCCTGCATCTTTCACTCAGTCTTCTTTTTCTAATGCTTAGGAATTCACATTTTCCTCCATTAATTTTATTTTACTCTAAAATAGGGATATATACTCTCTACCCGTATACAGTAATTACAGAGTCCTTAATTGGTGGATGGATTCTAGAGCCCACTTACAGATTCACATTATAACAACATAGTTGCTTCCAGATAAACAGAAATATAATGATGATGTCGTTCAGCTTGACTTTGTCTGAGGGATTTGGTGTCAGCATCCACAAATGAGGGAAACCATTCTCTGTTTGTCTTTCTGGGACTCTGTTACTTCACTCAGCATAATGACTTTGAGCTCCAACCATTTACCTGCAAAGTTCATTATTCCATCTTTCTTTACTGCTGAATAGTACTCCATTGTGTAGATGTCCCACCTTTTTTTCATCCACTCATCTGTTGAGGGACATTTGGGTTGGTTCCAGCTCTGCTCTATTGTGAAGAGAGCTGCAGTAAACATGGAGGTGCATGTATCTTTGCAGTAGGATGTGTCTTTGGGGTATATACCCAGGAGTGGTATGACTGGGTCAGGTGCTAGGCTCATTTTGAGTCTTTTAAGTGTTCTCCACACTGCTTTCCATAGTGGTTGTACAAGTTTACATTCCCACCAGCAGTGGATGAGTGTTCCCCTTTCCCCACAACCTCTCCAGCATATGATATCTTTTGTTTTCTTGATCATAGCAAGTCATATTGGAGTTAAATGATATCTGAGAGTGGTTTTAATTTGCATTTCCTTAATTATTAATGATGTTGAACACTTTTTTTCCCTCCACCCCGATGTTGAACAATTTTAAAGATGTTTCTCAGCCATCTTTAATTCATTACTGGTGAAGACTTTGTTCAGCTCTTTATTCCATCTTTTGAGTAGGTCATTTGTATTCTTACTTCTTTGTTTTTTGAGTAGCTTATATATTCTTGATGTTAATGCTCTGTCAGATGTATCATGGGTAAAGATCTCTTCCCACTGTGGGTTTTCTCTTCACCTCCTTGATTGTTTCCTTCACTGTACAGAAGCTTTTGAGTTTTATGAGGTCCCATTTGTGGACTGTTGACCTTATTTCCTGTGCAGCTGTTGTCTGATTTAGAAAGTCTTTCCTACACCTATGTCTTATAGGTTGTTGCCAACTTTTTCTTCTATCACCTTTAGGGTTTCAGGCTTCACGTTGAGATCTTTGATCCACTTGGAGTTGATTTTTGTACAGAGTGAGAGGTAGGGGTTTAATTTTGTTCTACAGATGATGATCCAATTTTACCAGCCCCATTTGCTGAAGATGCTATCCTTTCTCCACTGAGGGGTTTTTGCCCATTTGTCAAATATGAGGTGGCTGAAATTGTATGAGCTCAAGTTTATCATAAAACATGTAAATGGACTGAAAGACAAAAACCACATGATCATCTCAATTGATGAAGAAAAAGTCTTTGACAAGATCCAGCATCCCTTCATGTTTAAAGTCCTAGAGGGAATAGGACTGAAAGGATCGTTCCTCCACATGATCAAAGCCATATATAGCAAACCCACTGCCAGCATCATCCCAAATGGAGAAAAATTGGAACCATTTCCCTTAAAGGCAGGAACCTGGCAAGGCTGCCGCCTATCACCACTCCTCTTCAATACAGTGCTTGAAACACTGGCTAGGGCAATAAGACAAGAGAAGGAAATTAAAGGAGTACTAATTGGAAAAGAAGAAGTTAAGCTATCCCTTTTTGCAGATGATATGATAGTTTACCTAAGGGATGCCAAAAACTCCACCAGAAAACTTCTAGAAATTATTGAGAGTTTTAGTAAAGTGTCGGGCTACAAAATTAACCTAGAAAAATCAGTAGCCTTTCTTTACACCAACAGTAAACAAGTGGAGCAGGAATATAAGACCTTCCCACTCACAGAAGCCTCAAAAATAATAAGATACATGGGAACAAACCAAACCAAAGATACCAAAGACCTCTACAACAAAAATTTTAAACCCCTGAAGGAGATTGAAAATGACATCAAAAGATTGAAAGACCTCCCATGCTCATGGACTGGGAAAATTAATATAGTAAAAATGTCCATTCAACCCAAATTGATATATAATTCAATGCAATCCCAATCAAAATCCTTATGAGCTTATTCACAGACTTAGAAAAAAAATCATTAAATTCATATGGAAAAACAAAAGATCCTGAATAGCTAAAGCAGCCCTGAGTGAAAAATGCAATCCATGGGGATTGCCTTACCAGACTTCAAACTATATTACAGGGCCACAGTCATAAAGACAGCCTGGTACTGGCACAAAAACAGACGTGTTGACCAATGGAACAAAGTTACATATTTATCCCTCAAGAAATGCTACTAAGTTTTGCATGTTGATTTGAGAAATTTAACCCTTATCAACTAAATCATCAAACCTACTATTTTTTATGGTGGGATGTTTTGGATTTTATGCACTTAAGATCATGCCATCTTCAAACAAAGTCAATTTCATATCCTTTTTCCCACCATATTCAGATGATCTTATTTCTCCTTGTTGTCTATTTCCTCTGCCTATGAGTTTCAGTACTATGTTGAATTAAAGTGTAAGAAGTATGTTTGCCTTGCACCTTATGGAAAAGGATGTCAACTTTCCACCACTGACTATGATGTTAGCTACAGGCTTTCCAGACATACACATCTTTAGTGCACTGAGAAACACTTGTTCTATGCCTATAGAGTTCAGAGGTCTTATTATGACAGGATATTAAATTGTGTCAAGTAAATATCCTTCATTTTCTTTGAGACTAGGTTATGTAGCCTAGCCTAGTCTCAAACTCATGGCAATTCTCCTATCTCTGCATACCACGTGTTGGGATGACAGGTGTACATCACCACATCCAGCTTTCTACATTTATTTTCATAATTATGTTTTTGCCTATCCCTCTGTTAATATGATGAACACACTTATTTTTTATGTCAAAGCATCCTTGTATCCCTATGAACAGATTCCAATTGCTCAAACTGAATAATCCTTTTGATGTTCTACTAGATATAATTAGGTAGTATTTTGTTGAGAGTTAAAGAAATCATTAAAAACTTTAGTTCATCATTTAAATAGAAAAGAAGGCTAGAAGCATCATATTACCTGATTTCAAAATATGTTTCAAAGCCATCATAATCACCGCAGTGTGAGTCTGGTATGAAAATAGATTCAGTGATTAATGGAATAGTATAAACCAGAAATAAACCCCCAGGTCTGCACAATCAATTGATTTTTCACAAAGATGTCAAAATCAATGGTGAATAAACAGTCTCAAGTGAAGTATTAGGAAAATGGTACTTCTACATAAAGATAAGTAAAAGTAGACCTCTCTCTCTCTCTCTCTCTCTCTCTCTCTCTCTCTCTCTCTCTCTCTCTCCCACCCACACACACACACACATACACACACACTAGATCTCACCTATAAAAACAATTCACTCAAAATGGTACAGACTCTTGTTAACACTTGAAACTGAAATACTGTTAGAGAAAATATTAGGCAAGCCAGGTGTGTTGACATATGCCTTTAATCCCAGCACTGATTAGGCAGAGGCAGGTGGCTCTCTGGGCAAAACATCTGTTACTTTGGCCTGGGCAAAGATTTTCAGATATGACTCCAAAGTACTCACCACAAAAACAAAAATAAACAAGTGGATTGCATCAAACCACAAAGCTTATAAATAACAAAGGAAACAACAGAATAAAGGAACACTCCACAAGTTGGAAGAACATGTTTGCAAACCATTCATCTATTTAGAAGCTAATACCCAATCAATCCAGGGCTGGAGAGATGGCCTAGTTGTTAAGAGCACTGACCGCTCTTGCAGAGGACCCGGGTTTGATCCCCAGCACCCACATGGTGGCAGAGAACCCTCTTTAACTCCAGTTCCAGGGGAATCCAACACCCTCTTCTGACCTCTGCATGCATTGCACAACATGGGTGCATCAACCTACATGCAGACAGTACACTCATACACATAATAAATAAATAAAATTTTAAAAAATTAAAAATTCAATCCATCATTTTTGTATGCTAACTAAAAACATTGATAATGTTTAATTAATTAATTTTCATTTATTAATTTTAATTTAATTAATTTTAATTAAAATTAATTTTATTAATAATAAAAACATCAAACAACTCAGCAGAAATAAAATAAATAGGAGAACTGATAATTGGCAAAGGGTCTGAATGGGCATTTCTCAAAGAAAAAAGTGCAGATAATCAACACACATGGGGAAAAGAAGTCAGCATTAGTTAGTAACCATCAAAAAATGAAAATCACAATGAGATCTCCTTTTGTGCCTTTTAGAATGCTTGCTATAAAAATGTGAATGATGTTGGCAAGAATACAAAGAAAAGTGAAGCTTGTACAAGTTGGTGGGAAAGTAAAATAGTATAATTCCAGAAAATACTGTGGAGATTCCTGTAACAACTAAAGATAGAAGTACAGTATGTTACATACTTTTTTCCTCCATATTGAAATTTTCTCTCCCAAAGGGAAGGTGAAGACTTGTGAGGTTCACAAAGCTCATAAACAAGACTGGGGAGGGTCCCAAACTTGTAAGACTCACAGAACCCCTGCCTGTGACTATACACACAAGAAACAATCGCTCAGGAGAGAAAACTCTTCAGCACTATAGCTGTCTGAATCACCAAAGTCTCCGGAGTAACCAGGCTATCTTCCTGTGAGTGTGAGTAACTCAAAATAAACAACAGCCAAAAGAAAGTCAGTAGTTTACCAAGCTGGGGGTAGATAGAATTCTCTTTCATCTATCATTGGCTTTTCTATCTGGGATGAAAATAGTCATTTCAGGGAAAAATAAATCATGAAAAATTGGTGCTAGAATACGTGCCCACAGAAACAAAGATGGACCTGGGAGTTGTTGAACGTCTCCTTCTTTGATATGGGGACATACAACCAAGGCTGAACTGCCAAGAGTGGATATTTCCCCAAAGCAACCTCGAAGTAGCATTCCTTCCCTGTCCTTCAGTAAAACAATTGGTACAGGTGATAAGAACTTTTGTGCTCTATTCGGACCTTACTAGCATTTAAGCACTCCCTCAGCCATTGATTCCTATGGTCTGGGCATTGGCTTGAAACAGACGACAGGGAAACTCCAGAGACCCTGTCCATCCTCTCAGATAAAGTTTTCATCATGTAGCTCTAATCCTGAGTGTCTCACAAATTTGAGAACAGAAGCTGAAGAGTTTAAATGACGTTAGTCTGGGTGGTGAAAATGGCACTCCAGGAGCCATAAGGTTGTTGGGTGAATATCACAATGCTTTAGGGAGGGGTCAATCCTTACAAATTTTCAGCTAGGAAGGACTTTGAGTTCTCACACATAGTACAGTCTATTGCCACTGTGCCTGGGTGCATGCCAGGACTACCTACATCCTTATTGCTGAAGGCTGCCACACTTTGGTTACAAGGCATGGAGAGATCAACTGTTATTGAAGCTGAAGTCCCCTGTCTACTGGCTTTTAAAATGCCAGGGGCACAAGGCAGCTGTTAGGACTGAATTATCCTCATCAGTTCTCCTCAGTTGCCATGTGTTACACTATCAATATGCCAGGCAAGATGTACCTGTGTGCACAATGCTGGCATGGCAATTATGGGTACAGCTAAACACTTGTGGATTGAATTTAATATCCACTCTACAGGAAGAAGCCCATGTATAGCACCTGTAAAGCTGAGGGCAGGGGGCGGGAAACTATTTTAGAGGAAGAGAGATGAAATACAAAGGGGTGTATTTGGGAAGAGGAAGGGAACCAGCAGGTGAGGAAAGAAGAGAAAAGAGAGGATAAAGAGTGGGTGTGAATACAGTAAAAGCACATTATGTATACTATGAAAATGTCATAAGAAAACTCATTACTTTGTGTAACTAATATGTGCAAACAAAAAGAACTGGGGAAAAAAAGGGAGCTATGGCTAAGGAATTCATAAGCCTAAACTGGAATTCCACTACTATTTTGTCAAGCAAATACAATGTGACTTTCAAATTGCATTCTAAGTTTAGGATGGTTCAGTAGTTAAGTGCACTGGCTGTTCTGCAGAAATTCTAGGTTTGGTTCCCAACACCCAAATGACAGCTAATAACTGTCCATAACTCCAGGGGATCTGATGCCCTCTTCTGTCCTTTGCATGCATTTCACTTACATACATGCAAGCAATACAGTCATACACAATAAGGGAAAGAAAGAAAGAAAGAGAAAGAAAGAAAGAAAGAAAGAAAGAAAGAAAGAAAGAAAGAAAGAAAGAAAGAAAGAAAGAAAGAAAAGAAAGAAAGAGGGAAGGAGGGAGGGAGGAAGGAAGGAAGGAAGGAAGGAAGGAAGGAAGGAAGGAAGGAAGGAAGGAAAGAATTGCTTTAATTGTCTTCTAAACATTTACATTTATGACCATGGATTTCTGTGGCTAAGTTCAGTCATGGAAGAAAAGATTTTTCTTGCAATAAGCAAATGTTTTGTGAAGATTAATAACTGATCAGACTGTTGAGAATAAGTGACTCTTTCTTTGCTCCAAAATTTACACGCACAAAAAATCATATACATCTTTTGGTAAAAAAAAAAAAAAAGATTATATTTAACAGTTAAAAATATTTTGTAAAATAATATTTTCTCTCTTTATTGGTACATACTACAACCATTCATAATTTATCCTTATGTAATCCTATGGTGTGTTCTATCATATAGGAATATTAATATTCATATTCTAAAAAAAGAATGTAAAGTTATACTTCTTTTTACATGTATGCAACTTTACTATTAAAATGTGAATCTCTAAATGTGTTTTGGAATTAACCTATAGTTTATTTTCAGATTTTGTAATTTTAATTTATGTGTGCATATTTTGGAATAATATAAAATCAAAGGGTACAAAAAAAAGAGAGAGAGAGAAACCTATTCAAAGAACTGACCAAAACAGTAAACTTGTGGATCAAAAAGGTTATAAAAGACTGAGAAAAAGATGCAAGTCAGGACTTAACATGTATGACAGAATCTGTGCACTCTGGCGGGGAGGCAGCATGAGGGGTGGGCATGGATTGGGGAATGAGTCTAAATTTGATTAAGAAATGTTGTATTAAATGTGCTCAATAAAATTTTTAAAAATCACATACATACATCACACCACAAAAACTGGGAAGATGGGGTAGAAATAAAGTAAAAGCTGAAGGAAAGTGCAGGATATTTTAGAGCCTTATTTTACTGGATTAAAACATTCTTTCTCAGAGGATTGGGGGGGCTACCAAAGTTCAAGAAACTCACAAGAAATTTACAAATCCCTCACACTTCCTACTCCAAAGATTATTTAAGCAGCAATTACTGAAGAAGAAGACATTCCTCAGTGGTTTAACTTGCCTAATGCTGCTACATAGGGTATTCAGGAAATCTGCTCTAATCCTCATCCATGCCCCCCTCTCATCCAGGTTCTTAAGTAGCCCCAATAAAATAATTAGCTCATTAAAATTGCAGTTTGAAGGGATCAATCATTTCTTTAATCTGTCACTGCCATCTCTATCTGGAGTAAATAGAGTCTCCCCAAGGAAAAGTCAGACATTGTCAGTTAAACATATATCATCTGTTGGTCCTTTAATCACAAATGGCCTCAATCCACATGATGTTCTTTCCTCCTAAAACCAGGCTGGAAGCTTCATGAGGCGACAAGCCTCCTACCAGCAGGAGGCAGTTCCTAGGCTGTGCTTCTGGCAAAGAAGAGTAGAGGGAACCTTGGGAAGTTATCCAACCAACAAGAAATGAAAGAAAGACACAGACTCAGAGAAAATCTGGTAGATAGACTCAGTTTTATTCATGCCAGCAATGTGTTTATATACAAAAGGCTACTGTGCTCTGGGCAAGGAAGAGGGGCACAGGAGGAAGGGAAGGACGAGCCACCTTGGCTCCTACGAGGGGCCTGCAGAGCTCCTGTTTGTGCAACCAGTAAACTAGAGGTGCGACATTTTGCTCAATACCTCAAGGGAAGGGGCCATCCAGTTCTGGAACTTTGCAGAGATAGGCTAGTTGGGAAAAACACTGAAATATCTGACCTCATGGAGCTATAGATAATTCACAGAGCCAACTGAATGCCCACAGATATATCAGATAACTCTTGGAGGTTCCTCAGGACAGGTCTTACAGGTCCTTGCCTCGAGCCAGGCAAAGTTTTATTCCTACAAGACATTATTACATTCCATGTTTAAATATATAATGAAAGGAATCAAAATCAGTACTTTGAAGACATGATTGCACTCCTATTTTTACTGTAGCAATATTCATGGCAGCCAAGGTAGGTAAGTAAATTAAGTACTCATAAATAGATGCATGGATTAAATAAATGTGATACAATGGAGAATGGTTTCCCTCATTTGTGGATGCTAACACCAAATCACCCAGACAAAAGGCAAGCTGAATTACATTATGGTTATATTTCTGTTTATCTGAAAGCAGCTAGCCGGGTGTGGTGGCACATGACTTTAATCCCAGCACTCAGGAGGTAGAGGTAGGCAGATATCTGTGAGTTCAAGGCCAGCCTGGTCTACAGAGCAAGCTCCAGGACAGCTGGTACTAAAAGGGAGACCCTGCCTCAAAAATACACAAAAAAAAAAAAAAAAAAAAGAAAGCAAGTATGTTGTTATAATGTGAATCTCTCAACAGGCTCTAGAATCCACCAACCAATTATTTTCAGACTCTGTAATTACTGTATATGGGTAGAGAGTATATATCCCTATTTTAGAGTAATATAAAATTAATGGAGGAAAATGTGAATTCCTAAGCATAAAAAAAGAAGACTGAGAGAAAGATGCAGGAAAGTTATGGCAGAATGCATGATGTGGGATGGGGAGGGGAGGGAAAGGGGAATATGCCTGAACTGAATTGAAAAATAATGTATGAAATACACAAAACATCAATTAAAAATAAATAAAAAGAAGTTGGCTGTTTCGGGCAGAAGTTCACCATTTCATCAGTTCTTCAACCCAGTCTTTTTTGTTGTTGTTGTTCCTTCCAGTTTGCATCTCTCCAAAATATGCACATATGCATGCACACATATGTCATGATTATGATGCCATAGATTTTAGCATCCTCAGCTTATGATTTGTTTATTATTATCATTGTTGTTGTTTTCTTTGTTAGGCTGTCATATTTTCCTGAAGGAATTGTTTGAAGCCTCCTCCTTGGCAAGCCCAAACAACCATCAGTCCTATCTTTGTGCTCCACACTGGGGTTTTCTATTCCCATAGTCACCAAATGAGGTCCAGTAAGCACACTGTCCTGTCTTGATCTTCCTGTACTGGTCTCCATGATACAGCCTGGGTAGTTCAACAATGGCAGTCTATATTCTGACAGTACAAGTTAAGCTTTCATCATATCTTGTAATAATCAGCAAGGATAGAAACAGGTTCCCACTCTTTGTAACTATTCATCTGTCAAGAAGCATCTCTAGGACTTTGTCCTTTTTAATAGTATATTCTCATTAATTCCTTGAGATTCCATCTGTCTATTTTTATCATATAGACTCCCAGCCCATTCCTAACTCCTCTCAGGTACACTTCCACATCCTTTCTCCTCCCAACTTCAGGTTTTCTTTTGTGTTTGTTTTAACAACTCACAAGTCCATTTGGTGCTTCCCTTACACTAATGGGTATGGGGCCACTCACTGGAGTGTGTTCCACCTACCAGAGGCCACATCCTCAAGGGAAACTGAGGCCCCCTTCCCCAGAAGACCTCGACTTCTCAGGTAGGAGTGGGAGCTCCTGGACCTCTTTCCCCTCCATGCTTGAGTGCTGCCTGGCTAGCTCTTGCACCGGTCTTGGGAAGGCAACCACAGCTGCTGAGAGTCCTTGAGTGCAGTTCTGTAGAGGCACTGTTTCATCCTGTGGAGCTGTCAGAAAGTGGCTGGTTATCCTGGTAACACCCATGCTGACATTGCATCCATGGTTATATCCTGCCCTGCCAGTCATTATTGTAGTTCACAGATGAGTACTATTGTTGATGGCTTCCCCCTACCCAACAGACTATATAACATTTCCTGCTACTGTGAAATCTGGCCAGCAGGGAGGAAATATCCTAGTCAACACAAACTTATTTTTTCCATGTTTTGTGACCAGGCTGTGTAGTGCCTTCAGCAGTAGTATTTTACTATCAACTTCTGGTGGACAATGAAGAGCAACGGTAATAGACTTTATTGTTTCAGGAGTCTCTGAAATACCCCCAACTCAGTGGGGAAGTATACTACACCTGGAACTGGGCTTTTCATTTGGCAATCTTGATTTCTTGGAGGACAGTTATCACCTGCTGGGTAACACCAATTACATGATGCTATAGGAATATAATATAATAAATATCATATAATATATTATATATAATATATAAAGCTTATAAAATAGGTTTCCACACTGCTTTTCCTTTTCTTTTCTCTTCTTTTCTGCTCTTTCTTTGGTCTTTTAAAGACAGGATCTTCCAGTAGCCCCAGCTGGCCTGGAACTGACTATATAGGTCAGGCTAGCCAAAATCTCACAGAGAACCACCTGCCTCTTTCTCCCAAGTGCTGGAATTAAAGGTGTTACCCAACTCCATATGTTTTTTTTTAAATATCCCACCTCTTACTCTTACCATACCCTCCAATCCCTCCTCCCATGCAAACTTCTTCCCCTCTTCTGAAATGTTCATGAAATGTTCCTGTTCCCATTTGCATACATGGTTCAGAGTTTATTATCCTAAATGGAATGAGACAGACACAGAAAGAAAAGTAACACATGAGTCAGACTCATAGGGGCATAGAATTGTGCTTAACAGAAGGCAGGAGTGGACAGAGTTGGTCAAAGAATTAAAAAATGTTAGACAAGAAGACAGGAAATGTATTGTACGTAGTTAGTAAAAGGAACAGTTCATTTCACAAAGATAAAACAAGGAATTTAAGTGTTCTCATCACAAAGAAATTAGAAGTCAAGTAATATATTCAGCAGACAGAACTGTGCATTCCTTCTATATTTCTATCACAATATTTTATGCTATCTCATAAATATATGCATGTACCTGTAAACTAAAAATAAAATGAGTGGTGCATAGTTGTCCATGCCTTTAATTACAGCACTTGGGTGGCAGGGGCAGGCAGATCACTATAAGACTGAGGCCCTCTAGAATAATCTACATAGCCAGTTCCTGACCAGCTGGAGCTACATAGTGAGACCCTATCTCAAGAAACAAACAAACAAAAAAGGCAAAAAAAATTAAAATCGGAATGCTTATGTATTGTTCTCAATTATTCAAGACAGAAGGGGATAAAAATAAAACCCTGGTGAAAACGTGGGCCTTAGAAATGGGGCTTCTCTCTATGCCAAGAGGAAAGAGGAAAGAAAACTAGAGTGTGCTTGCAGAGCCAGTCTTAATATAAAGAATTGACATGTTCTATCAGCCAACTTCATTATTGCTGATGCATAGATGAGAGTTACAGTGATACAGGAGAAGAGTAGAAGTAACAAAATATCTACAGTGGCTGGAGCATGGCAGGAGAGAAAGTTGCCCCAGGAATCTTAGAAAGTTTGTCTCTAGACACTGAACCCCACTTAAGCTGAGATCATGAATGTTATAATGACAGTCTGGGAAATTATGTAATTCCACTAGTATTTAACAGGTTGGATATGGTCAAGAAAGAAGATATTTAGTAATGCTTATCATGGGCTGTGACTTTTTAGAAGGGATGTGACCAAGAAAAAAGAGACAAGGATGCTGAAGATGATACTAATAGTTTCAAACTTTAAGGACGACATTGGAATTAATTTTTCTTGAAGAGGAAAAATGAGAAATGCTATGAATGTGATTTATCGGGCAGTCTTCATAGATTATTTTATCCATTAGCCACATCAAATGTTTTAAAAGTTGGAGAACTCAGAGAGGAATTGTTATATATCAAATGCCATAAAACTAGGCTCAGTGGAACAAGGACTCAACCAAGATAAATATTACCATGCAAGTGACCTCAAAGACCAGCTAAAATCAGTGTGAATGCCTCAATGAAAGTAACGAATAAAGAAACTATTTCCCATAAAACCTACCTTCATAAAATATGCACATATTTTTAAAGATACAAAGAATTCAAATGATTAAAATGCATAGGCCAAGACTGAGGATATTATTAATTCCAAATGGTATATTGTCAAAAAGTAATATTTAACAGCTTCAAGAACCCTGACAGAGTCCAAAGAAGTTTTATAAATGTTATCTCAACAATCAAAACAATTATATGAAGTAGATATTTGGTCATTTCTACTTTATGGGCTCCAAGACTTAAGAGATTTATAAAACTTACTAACAAGGATGTTTTTCTCTTTGGTTTTGTTTCTTAAAACCCTGAAAGCTCAAACAAAGCATGATAAACATGTTTTAGCAAGTTTCTATTTCATATATGAATGATTCCCTGGAAAGGTGAAACAAACCCAATACTGTTTGTTTTATTATTTTATTATTGAGACTATCAGGACAACATACTCAATATTAGACTCTTTTTTTCAACTCTTGGAGAGAAACAATCTGCTTCCTTCACATAAATTAGCTTGACTGACTTGAGAAGCAGCTCAATATCTCTCTCATGTGCAGATTTGGCTGCTTTTCATTCTCCTTCTCTATAGAGGTCACAACTTGGTTCTTGCAGATTTTCGTCATTCTGTAAGCATTTGACACCAGCCCATCAACTCTCATTAGTCTCTGACCAATGCCATTATCTTATTACTGAGCAAATAGAGATATGCAGAAGAAAACAAATTCAGTACTATTTGTCTGTTGAAGAGGGTATAGGAATAATATAAAATGTAAATCAATACAGAAAGAAGTAGAAGAATAACCAAGAGAACTGGCCAGGCATACCTTTCTTTACCATTAATGCTTGCAGTTCAGGCAGATTGCTGAAATCTATGCTATCCTTTAGAACTGATATATTTTGACATATGCAATCCTTTCAATGTTTAAACAGATATTTAAGATAAGTTTGACTTTTTTTTAATTTATTTTATTTTATTATTTCTGTATGTGTATGAATGTATTGTCTGCATGCAAGTTTGTGCACCGGTGATGTGCAATGCCACGCGGAGGTCAGAAGAAGGTCTCGGATTCCCCTGGAACTGGAGTTCTCCTGGAATTGGAGTTTCAGACGGTTCTCGGCCGCCATGTGGGTGCTGGGGATCGGACCCAGGTCCTCTGCAAGAGCGTTGGCGCTCTTAACCGCTAGGCCATCTCTCCAGCCCCGAGTTTGACTTTTAAAAATTTAATATCTAGATCAATTACATTTAAGAGAAGCTCAATATTACTATATTATTTGAAATAGAATTTTTTTTTGATTTTTGGAAGGAAATAAAGTTATATACCTAAAATATTTAAAAATAAATATCTCAGCTCATAGACCTAACAAACAAATGAAAAACAGAAATTATACCATAGCTGAGTGTAGTAGTGCACATCTTTAATCCCAGCACTTTGGGAGGCAGAAGCAGTTGAGTCTCTTTGTGATCAATGCCAGCCTGGTCTAAATAATGATTTCCATGATAGATTTGAGACCCTGTCTCAAATAAATAAATGAATAAATAAATAAATAACAGAATTTGGCCCAGTGGTAAGAGCACTGACTGCTCTTGCAAAGGACCTAGGTTTTGTTTCCAGCACCAAAAATAATACTATCTACTGTTTGTTACTCCAGTTTAAGAGAATCAAATACCATCTTCTGGCCTCCACAGGGTGTGCATACATACAGGTATCAAAACATAAATACACAAATTAATTAATTCAAGTAATTTGACACACAATGAAGCAGAAATGATGGTGTTAGAAAACTAGTACCAGTCACCCCCACTCCTGGGTGGCGTCTCCACATTTCCTATAAGAGTATAATCATGGTTTAAATGATAAGGCTTTTGGCTTCTAGATATCTAAGTTACATTTATTAGAAGCTGATTAGAAGGGGAAGCAGGAGTAGAAGAATGGTAAGAATAAGAAGGAAGGGTAGTTGAAGAGATGGCTCAGTGGTTATGAGCACTGTCTGTTCTTGCAGAGGACTTTGTTTCCATTCCCAGCACTCACATGGTGGCTAACAACTGTCCACAACTCCAACTCCAGGGTATCAGATACCTTCTTTTGTCTTCTATGGGCATTGCAGGACATTAGTACACTTACATACATGCAGGCAAGACTATCATACACATAAGAAATACATTTTTAAAAAAAAAACAAGAAAGAAGGGAAGAGGCAGGGATAAAAAGCATTGAATATCTTCAATTTTTCTCAGTGATTTTATTACTCGATTCTTTGTTTGATGGAAGTTTTTGGAATTTTCACAAGGGAAAAAGTAATACAATCATACATGGCTAAAACAGAAAAGAAAGGTAAATGACATCACTGCAATTTTATCTTGTTCAGAAATTGAACCCAAAATGTGTTTTTCAGTGCCTTTTTTTTTTCTTTTTTAGTTTTTTTTTTCCTTTTTTTGGTATTTTTGAGGCAGGGTCTCCCTTTCAGTACCAGCTGTCCTGGAGCTCGCTCTGTAGACCAGGCTGGCCTTGAACTCACAGAGATCCATCCACCTCTACCTCCTGAGTGCTGAGATTAAAGGCACATGCCACCACGCCCGGCTTTCAGTGCCTATTTCAATCCTGTGTGCTGTCTGACAGCTCCTCTCTTCATTGGTTTGGGCAGTGCACACAGTACTTCCTACTCAAGTTAAGTGTGTTTTCTCTTAAAAACAGATGCAAAAATCTGGGTCACTGAGGTACATTTGGAAGAAGGTACCCTTTTAACAAAGTTATTTCTATCATCGTATACACAGCAAATTTTCAATGAAGGACAAAGACGACCCATAATATTTATTACCAGCACATATTTTATTCATGGGTGATGTCTTTATATGAAACATTAAGAATAAAGCAAGAAGAATGAGCATGAGTTTTACCATTCTAGTACTTTATTGAAGCAGAGAAACAGCTGCTAAAGGGTACTGTGAATCACACATGCCAGCTGCTGAAAGGGATTGTGAAAGATGCTCTAGAAGAGGAAGGAATGCTCCATCAAGATCAGGTTTCTTTGAGATGCCAAGGAGTTGGAAACCCAACCGACAGCCAATGGAGATGCCATCAGACAATCCCTGAGGTCCTCTAGCCACCGACGGAAAGCTGCCCAAGGGCAAACAAATAATTAAAAAAACAGTTGACATTTCATATAGCAACTAAAGATGGAGACCTACAAACAAGGCAGTGATGATTTGTTTGGAAAGTAGGGAACAAATCTGAGACGTATTGAGACTTGGCTATTGACTGGTTATGATGAACTGTGGATATACCCATATTAAGTAATCTTGAATGATGCCTGGCTTCCTTACATGTGCTGCTTATTAAAGGAGTATGTTAATAACTGAAGATGGGAGCTGGGCATGGTGGAGCAGGTCTTTAATCCTAGCACTTGGGAGGCAGAGGCAGGCGAATCTTTGTGAGTTCAAGGCCAGCCTGGTCTACAGAGTGAATTCCAGAACAGCTGGGGCTATAGGGAGACCCTGTCTCAAAAAGACAAAAAAAATTAATAATAACTGAAGATGGAATAAAAGCAACACATTCAGAAATCAGGTATGAGAGTATACGGGGTGAGTTTAGGATATTTCAAACTTAATAGTAAAAATATGAATACTTGGGAGTGATGCATATTGGAAACAACAACAGAAAGGACTGCTTCAAAGAACTGACTGAAACAGTGAATTTCTGCTCAAAACAGTCAACTTCCTCATGGAGAATATTGAGAAAGACTGAGAAAGAGATGAAAAGCATGTTTGGCAGAATGCATGAGCTCTGGCGGGGTGGGGGAATGGGCGGGAACACGGGTCTAGATTTGTTAAAAAAATAAAAATAAATTTATGTAAAAAATATGAATACTTAAAAAGCATTCAGATACTGGTTGGAAATAGGAAAAAAAGAATCAGGCTACAGATTGTTATAACAGAGTTGTATGGTTATATTAATAATTGTTAAACCTTAAGTTGCATATGGAGTCCATAAGGGAGGAACATAAGGCTTACCAACAGGCTAAAGTAACAGAGTCTAAGTAAATAGGGCCCAGCTCATGTCCACAAAACACACGTTGATTGCTACAACAATACATGGTTGTGGTACTTTCTTCCCAAGAGGAGTAATTTCTAGTGCATAGTTTCCTTGGTATAGAAAATTGTAGCCAAGAAGTTAGAGTCTGCCATCGCATTATAGAAGCATTTATTGGCCTATGAGTTTTAGCCATTTTACAAAGTGTATGTGAAGAAATAATTCAGTAAGATGAAAGGAAGGAATCAATGCAACTGATATATTGTTGAGGCCACAGATCAAGTCTTAAAGAAGCTTTGGAGTATTCAGAAATGTTTAAGATTTGCTTAAAAGATCTGTGACTCTAACGGGCTCACTATCTTCTTTTGGTCTCAGTCTGCTTTTTCCTTAATGAATTTCTTATTCATACGGAACTATGGCATCATCTTCACTTTTGTTCTTTACTGTTTCACTTTCAGTAAACCTTATTCCCCTCATTAACCTGTATTTCATTTGATACTGAAATGTGTGATTGAAATACAAATTAAAGTATTTAAGACAGATTTATAAAATGTTCACATTTTGACACTCCTTGAGAGAACCCAGGTGGCATGTTGTTAGACTCCTATGTCACATGAAGGGTCCACCATTCCTATTCCAGCCCATTCAAGACTTCAGATTATTGAAGCTCTACCAGACATCTGACTCAAGTCGCATGAAACTATCCGGACAAGAGCTACCCATCTCAGCCCAATCAATCCATCATAGCCAAGTGGGAAATGGGTAATCTTAATGTATTCAGTTTCACAGCAGCAATATATAACTGGAACAGTCTACTATATCAATTTCTACTTTTACTTAGTAAAGTGTTAGTAAACATCCAATGTCAATATCCTACCATAATAGTGTCCTATGCATTTGTTAACAAGAAAATTCAAACTTCAAATAATATTTTTCTAAATTAGATGTTGTAACACTTATTTCTTTTTTTTCTTTTTTTTTTCTAATTAAATTAGTTTTTATTGATGCTTTGTGAATTTCATACATTTTTTCCAATTCAGTTCAGGCTTACTTCCCTTTCCCTCCCCCCCACCCCCACCCCATCCCAGATCATGCATTCTGCCATAACTGTCCTGCATCTTTCTCTCAGTTCTTTTTTTTTCATTTTTAGCTATAAGTGATAATCCATGAGTACAAGCATCCTTCATGCAAAACCTATCTGCAGGCTGTTGTGCCCAAACACCTACAGCCCCACCATCCAGTGGGGGGTGACAGGTTGTTTGTTCAATCAAGTTGATCAAATAAGTGTCCAGACTACATTGCTGTAGTTTCACCATTCACCCCAATCGCAGCCCTTACATTCTACCACGCCCCCTCTTCCACAGGTTGTTCCCTAGGCTTAGAAAAGGGGCACAGGTGGATGAGAGGTAAAACAGTCCACTCTCTCTGGAGCTGTTGACTTGGACTCTGGTCAATTCTGGCTGTTTCCTTTCATGGGCTGACAGTTTGTCCAGGAATAACCTTTTGATCCTACTAATGAAGAACAAGCAATTAGATATATAGGTATTTAAGCAGCACTAATAGTTATGGTAGGTTACTTTAGCATAGACACATGTTTGGATATGTTAATCCATGAATTACAATTTTCCCCCCTGTTAAATATGACAGGGTCTTACTGTGGCTTATAACATCTCCTAACCTGTAGAGGATGTAAGCTTGTGGCATCAGCCATGGGTTATTTCTCCAAGGGTATATCCCAAATCTAATTGGCTATTGGTTCTCCCCTTGGAGAAGTAACACTTATTTCTTAAAATGAACATTAGTTAATCCAGAATAACAATAGTAAATCCATCAGTCAACACAAAACCCCTGTTAAAGAAAAGCATCTTTAAAACTTAGCACACAGTTGGCTTAGACTAACCACAAAATAACTTTTAGAATTTGTCTAACATGACATTTGTCTCTTTGACAACAGAGTGTTCAATTAGTGTGGCTGCTACAGTATTATTACTCAAGACTTAAGAGGTAACCACACTGAAATTGAACATTTATATTTATAGTCATTTGTCAGCACCAAAATCACAAGAGTTCTAACAAAGTTTGCTTCCAAAGACAGTAAATAATGAAGTCTCCTTTCAGTTCAATTATTTACTTATTTATATTAATGGCAAAATAATGAATACATTTCATTATAAAAACAGCTATTCATAAAAGCACAAGGGTAAAATCCAGGTTGATGGATGGATGCATGGATGATAGAGAGATGATAGAGAGATGAGATATGATAGAGAAATGATAGAGAGATGACAGAATTTGACAACTTCTATATTGATCTACCAATGTTATATTTTCATTTGGATTAATTGGCATTCATATCGAAATAATAGGTAGTCATGAGGCAGATGGTACTTCAAACATTGAAAAAAGTGTCAACAGGCCATCAATTAAAAGTTCTCACAGAATAGCCCAAATTCACACATATGATTTAACATGCCAGTATCCTGCTTCTAAAAGTAAAAGAAGTAAATTTCTAGCTAGCTTTACTCTTTCCAATTGTCTTGAGGTTAGAGCTAAATTCTATTTACATTATGAAATATAGCATTGTATTCACTCTCTGAAATAGAATATTAACATTTACCAAAATGCCTGAAACAAATGTTTTAGCATTTTTGTTCAAGTATCAGTGAAATGGGAGAGGTAATGAAAGGGAATTTTGTTAATAGTTTTTAAATTTTTATTTATTTTTTAAGGGATTCACAATATAAGAGCACTGTTGTTTCCAGATCACATTACCATTGCTCAGTTTGCCATACAATTAGGTAACTGGTGCTAGCATCCACAGATGAGGGATACCATTCATCGTTTCTTTTTCTGGGACCGTGTTAATTCACTTACCATGATGTCTTCTAGCTCCATCCATTTACCTGCAAAGTTCATCTTTACTGCTGCATAGAACTTCATTCTGTAGATGTACCACATTTCTCTATCCACTCATCAGTTGAGGGGCACTTGGGTTGGTTCCAGCTCTTCACTATTGTGAAGAGAGCTGCAATAAACATGGCTGTGCATGTAGCTCTGTGGTAAGATGAGTCTTGTGGATATATACCCAGGAGTAGTATGGCTGGGTCAGGTGGCAAGCTCATTTTGAGTCTTCCAAGGGTTCTCCACACTGCTTTCCATAATGGCTATATAAGTTTACATTCCCACCAGCAGTGGATGAGTGTTCCCCTTTCCCCACAACCTCTCCAGCACTTGGTATCAATTGTTTTCTTGATCCTAGCCAGTCTTATTAGAGTGAGATGGTATCTTAAAGTGGTTTTACTTTGCATTTCCTTAATTATTAGTGATGTTGAACATTTCTTAAGGTGTTTCTCAGCCATCTCTAATTCCTCAGTTGTAAAGTCTCTGTTCAGCTCTTTGCTCCATCTATTGAGTAGGTCATTTGTTTTCTTTCTTCTTTGTTTTTTGAGTAGTTTATATAATCTGGAAATCAATGCTTTCTCAGATGTATCTGTGTTGAGGGTTTCCTCCCATTCTGTGGGTTTTCTCTTCACTTCCTTGATTGTTCCTTTGATGTACAGAGGCTTTTGAGTTTAATGAGTTCTCATTTGTCAGTTGTTAACCTTAATTCTTACTCAGCTGCTGTCTGATTTAGGAAGTCTTTTTTACTATGCCTATGTCTTGTAGGCTGCTGCCAACTTTTTCTTCTATCGCCTTCAGAGTTTGGGGTTTCATATTGAGGTCTTTGATCCATCTGGAGTTGACTTTTGTACAGGGCTAGAGGTGGGGGCTTAATTTCATTCTTCTAAAAGTGGTGATCCAGTTTTGCCAACACCACTTGTTGGAGATGCTGTCTTTCCTCCATTGTGTCTTTTTTGCCCCCTTGTCAAATATGAGGTGGCTGAAATTGTATGTGCTCAAGTTTGGATCTGCAGTTTTGTTCTATTGGTCAACAGGTCTGTTTTTGTGCCAGTAACCAAGCTGTTTTTATGACTATAGCCCTGTAGTATAGTTTGAAGTCTGGTAGAGAGATGCGCCCCCCCCCCCAGTATTGCTCTTTTCACACAGGGTTGCTTTCGCTATTTGGGGTCTGTTGTTTTTCCAAATGAAATTAAGGACATTTTTTCCAAGCCTGTGAAGAAACTCGGGGATTTTAATTGGGATTGCATTAAATCTATACAAGAATTTGGGTAGAATGGACATTTTTTATATTAATTTTCCCAATCCATGATTATGGGAGGTTTTTCCATCTTCTGATGTCTTCTTCAATTTCCTTCTTCAAGGGTTTAAATTTTTTATTGTAGAGATCTTTGGTGTCTTTGGTTAGGTTTGTTCCTAGGTATTTTATTGTTTTTGAGGCTATTGTGAGTGCAAGGTGTCCTTGTATTCCTTCTTCAGTTGCTTGTTGGTGATGTTACTATTTTTAAGGTCTTGATTTCAGTTCTTCTACCACATAACAAGAAGTGAAATTACAGAATTTTATGACATTTCTATCCTAAATATTTTGGGTTTTTCATTTTGTTTATTAGGCAGGGCCTCCCTGTAGCCTCAGCTGGCCTGGACTCACTATGTAGACCAGGCTGGTCTTGACTTCACAGAGATCTGCTTGCTTCTGGCTTCTGAGTGCTGGGGTTAGAGGCATGACTCATCTTGAAGACTTTGGCTGTAATATTTATTTGGATAATTATCATTTAAAATTATTGATTTTTTTACTTTTATACAGTGTAGTTTGATGGTATTTAGATCCCCTTCTGTAGCCACACCTCCCCTTACTTTTAAATAGTGAAGCAAGATTGTGTTTCCTTCATGTTATCACCAGCACTTTCCTTTTTCTGATAATAGAAATTTCTGCACTGTCAAATAACATCTCATTGGCACTTCAATTGTGCTTCCCTGATGAGAGAGATATTTAACATATTTCATGCCTGTGGGCCATTTATATGTCTTCCTTGGAGAAGTCTCCTTAATGTCTTTTACAATCTATAGTCATACCAACCTCTGTGGGACAAAACCCTCTCATCAGGAGGATGGTTGCAGATGCTTTCTCCCTTTCTCTCTGATCTGTATCTCCTCTGTTGTGCAGATGCTACTTGCCTATTGCTGGCTTTGCTGTATGTGCTTGGCCATCTTATCTATACAACCATTGCTCAGGTCAGAGTAGGAAGTGGCTCCCATTTTCTTCTTGGGGTTTTACACATCCTGGAATTTGTCTTAGTCTTTAACCCACTTTAATAGATCCTTCTTCATGGTGTAAGATAAGGTTACAAATCATTCTTTTGCCTGTGGATACAAAATCTTACCAGCACCATTGGTTTAAATAATTACCTTTCTTCATTATATTTTTGTCATCCTTGCAAAGATCATTTGATCATCTGTACATCCATTCCTCTGTGCTTGTTGTTCCATTTGACTGATCCATTTTCACTCCAGGAAAAGGAGACTCTAGAGAACTCATAGAAAACTCAGAAGAAGAGCCAGGCTTGGTGGCGTGTGCCTTTAATCCTAGCACTTGGGAGGCAGAGGCAGGCGGATCTTTGTGAGTTCAAGGCCAGCCTGGTCTACAGAGTGAGTCCCAGGACAGCTGGGGTTACAGGGAGACCCTGTCTTGAAAAGACAAAACAAAATAAAGAAAACTCAGAAGAAAACAATAAGGGTCCTCTATCTGTATTACTATTTTTCTATTTTGTCCTACTTAATCTACTTGACAAAGTAGATTGAAACAAACAAAGAAGCAGTTAAAAACATAAGAATTACAAAGAGGAAAATAAATGTTTCTATTTGTATAGCACATAGTAAGATAGCTAAAACAATCAAAAGCACCAAAGGAAAAATAACAGCACAACTAAAATGTTGGTAAAATGCTTGTCACATACTCTTGGGAACCTGAATTCTATCCTTAGAACTCTGGTAAGACCCTCAGGTACACCAATATTACCTATAATGCGAGCACTGGAGAGACAGGACTAGGAGGATCCCTCAGGCTTGCTGAGAAGTTTGTCTAGCCAAATCAGTGAGTTCTAGATACAAAGAGAGACCCTGTCTCAAAAAATAATGTGAAGCGGGACATGGTGACACATGCCTTTAATCCCAGCACTTGGAAGGCAGAGGTAGGAAGATCTCTGTGAGAGTGAGGCCATCCTGCTGTACATAGTGACTCCCAAGCTAACTGGGGCTACAGGGAGACCCTGTCTCCAAAACAAACAAACAAGGTAGGTAGAAAGTGATTGATTGAGGAAGACACCTGACTTCAACTTCTGGCCTCTATATTCTCCCACATGCATACACATACATCTACCCTTTCCATAAAAGCCTACTTCCATCTAAGGTTTGTAGGAAAGCAAATTAACCTACACTGAAATATTATTTTCAATTGTACAGTTATTGAAAGCATAAAATAATGGCAAGGTGTTCAATATAGACAGATGCACAGAAATAATCTCACAAAAAGCAATAAAGTTTCCAATACAGGGCACAGGGGAAGAGAGAACAGGACTAGATAAAAATGTCTATGAAGTTATACTCATATTTGGTTGGTCCTATTGAAATATTTTGGATCATTTAAATGTAATTTTATTTTTTAAAAAACCAAAAATAGAATAAAGAGCTGGTAAAATGGTTCAGCAAGTAAAGTATTTTCAGTGCAAGCATGAAGATCTGAGTTCAGACCCCAGCACTTACATAAAAGCCCCACATGGTAAACATGCCTAAAATCTCAGTTCTAGGGAGGTAGAGATAGACCTGTCTCTGCTGTTCAGGGTCCAGCTAGTTTTGGCCAATCAGTGAAACACCCACACAAGTTGAAAACAGCAACACATACTGTGCACACATGCATCTCTCTCTCTCTCTCTCTCTCTCTCTCTCTCTCTCTCTCTCTCACACACACACTGTGAACAATAAAATCCTTAAAATTTCAGACTTCTGAAACCCCTCAATTCCTTCTGCTTTCATTTGCATTTGCCATTGAGGAAAGTGTGATTCTGCTTAGTCTATGCACATTCTCAGTTACAACCTTGTGTACATTTTCCCTGCATATCTATAAACCTTTCTTATTATGTATTAGCAATTACAGGTTTCATAAAAGGAAAGATCAATATTATAGTCTTTCTGTCTCTAAAGTCTCTCTTCTCTCTCTTCTCATGCTTACCCTAGGATGGGGTTCATCTTGCTCCAGCACTAATTACATCATATTTCTCTGCAATTCAGGAACCAGCAGGAGGCTCGGTATGTTACGCAGATTCAATACTACAGGTTCTTTCTTGGGTCTCTCCTAATTACTCATCATCTCCTTAGCTCCGTCTTCTTGCCATTCTCCTCACTAATTTTCACACTTTGTTCACTGCTCCTCCCCACTAATTCCACTTTGTACCCAGCATAGCACCTTCTGAACTCTGCCCTCCCACCCCTGAGTCTTCATAGGTCCTTATCTGTCAGGGTTTCCCCCCCATCTATCTATGTTCAATGAAGACTCCTTAACAACTCTATCTCTTTGTCAAATGCTCTAAAAATCCCTTGCACTTTACCAGCGTAATTGTTCTTTTTATTAGTTCAACTTCTTTTTTTAATTATGTTCTTTTTTATTGACATTTTGTATATTTCATGCATCATTTTTCAGTCTAATCTGGATATATTCCCCTCTCTCTGCCCTTCCCCAGTTTATGCACTCTGCCATACATTTCTTGCATCTTTCTCTCAGTGTTTCCAAAGATTTTTCTTCAGAGGCTTGTTTTGAACAGAATTTAATGGTATCAGTCAGTTCTTTGACCTAGTCCTTTTTTTGTTATTGTTCCCTCCCCTTTGTATTACTCCAAATTATGTCTGCTTAAATAACACATATGTATCAAAATTATGACCTTTGAGAATAAACTGTATGTTAATTCCAAACTATGTTTTGGGATTCAGTTTTTTCTTTTTATATTTTATATTACTTTTATTTAATTAATATTTTATTTATTTGATATTTTATATTACTCTAGAATATGAATACATATCTTCCACCCCTATATGGTCATTACAATGTCTGAATATAAGTGGTTGGTGGATTCTAGAGCCCATTAAGAGATTCACATTGTAACAGCACAGTTGATTTCAGATACAAAGAAATATAATAATAAAGTTGCTCGGTTTGCCTGCCAACTGGGGATTAGGTGTTAGCATACACAAATGAGAGAAACCATTTGCCATTTGTGTTTGTTTTTTGAGTAGAACCTCCATTGGTCTGAAGAACTGGTTTGGTGTCTACCTCAACAGCATCAAGTCTCCAAGGCCTGAAAAGACTTACACCAAAGTCTCAGAATTTCTTCTCTGGAGAGATAAGAGGCACAGGCAGGAATTAATTAGCCAAGGGAATTCAGCAAACTCTTCTATGGCTCTTCTGGGAAAGGCTGCCTAATAATCATGAATTCATTTGTGCATCAAAGTCACTATTAAAACAAATTATACAATTAATAAACAATACATTTGCATGTGAATAGGAACATGATGACCCAGGAGATGAGAACACAGTGAATATTTTAAAGAAGGTCACTTAGCCCATGCAAAACCAACATGATTTGAATCCAAATGTGATGTGAGTCAGAGGCTGCATGGCAGCCTACAAACTGTTTCCTGGCCAGGGTAAGTTTGCATCACACTTTCAGCAGACGCTTCTAATAATATGCACTCAGAAAGGCATGCCTGTTTCCAAATGTCTGCCCAGACACACATACACTGACACCCTGGATCAAACACACTTTTTGACAGCCTTTTCTAAGAGGAATATTAGTCTTAGAAAATATATATAATATAGGACATGCCTTATTAGTACAGCTTCAATATTTTCTGTACCATAGTTAAAATTTTTCAGGGAGAAACAAAGTACTTTCTCAAAAGACTATCCTCAATTAAAGATGGAACTTAGAACAGAAATTAAATAGTTCATAAAGCACCGTGAATCTTGTTAGAGCAGAAAGATCAGTTACTGAGGAGAAGGGAAAATTATAAGAGGTGTAGATGGAAGTTTGATTTCTCTATCTTTAAGGGTTTAAATAAATAACTTTCAAGTCTAAAGTCTTACATAAAAACATAAAGGAATACAGTAGGATTGTAGTAGGAATGGACTCTAAATTTTGAAGACACATTATTAGAATTTAAAATATGAAGTCTGAGGATTATATTCTTTTTTCATAAAAAATAATGACTGTAAAGCTGTCAAGCTCTGCTAGTGACACAATTAGGCCAAATTAAGTGAAATTAAATGCACAAAAGTCAGATTTATTGAGAGATGTGACTCTCAGGTGAGTCCATTAGTCCTGAGGGAAGGGGCCTTGGGAGTCATGTGCTCGGGATAGAGTTTGGGGTTTTTATAAGGCAGGGGAGGGGAGATGGCGACATATTAGTCAGGTTTAGGGATGTTGCCCTATCCAGCCAGTTTAAAGGCCCATGGGTGGGTTTTAGGGCCAGTGGTCATTTTGTGATCTAGAATTAGGTGTTGGCTTTATCCAGTATCTTGTACAAGGTTTTCTAAGCAGGTGCTCTTGGCAGGAAGAGAAGGGCAAGGACCTTGGGACCAGAGCTATCTTGTCTTTCTTTTGCCCAGAGCCCTCCAGCCTAACATTGACCTCTCATATTCTTAGCTTGAATATTAAATCTTACACCAAATTGGTCATTACTAATGATTAATAGTATATTCCACTGTTACCAATTAGAGATCTTTCGAACATCAAAAGGTTTTTAAATAACAACACCAAAAACATGAATCTTAGGAGCCAATTATAAATACAAATCGAGTATCACTCTGTAAGATTCAACAAACATTTGCTAAGAGCCTTGAATGAAAACAGAACCCATCAGTTTAGTAAACAAAGCATCACATTGAAGTAGTATCTATCTGTTGAATATGAATAATATATGAATAAATAAATAACAAATGAAACTGAAAATAATTTATAAAAAAGTAGTATAAAAACTCATTGTGTTGAGTTCTGGTGGGAAACCAAGTGCAATGCCGATCAATAGCCAGTATTGTTTGAGGATCTTTGGGATGTCTCTCTGGTCAACAACTCCAGAAGAGGGAGTCCATTCATTGGGCTTAGCATTTGCTGGTCTGTGGTATCTACTAAGGCCATGTAATCCCTATTGTAGGATAGCTATATCTAAACCGTTTTTATACTGTATATGTAAATACTGAGAAGAGTAGTTTTCCAGAGACTCTTTCAAAAGGCTTTAGTGTACTTGCTCCACCTCTGACTCCCTTTTCTGCCCTACTACCCCATTCCCCACCCATTAGACACTATTGCTGAAGATCCCACAGACCTAAACTGTAGAACAAACAGGAGAAATCAAGCTGAAACTGACCTTGGAGTAATATCTCCGCTGCCTGTCTTTCACAGAACTAGACAGTGCTATGCATGTTACTGACAAAAAAGCAAACATTAACCATACCCATCTGTGAACCCTGTCAGCTACAATAAAAATTAGCTTGACAAATATGCCCACTGGTGCAATAGTGCCCTGAATAGCCAACCAACCACCTCTGATTGGAATTAAGGACAGCTTCGCATCAGGTAGTCCATACCTGACGTGTTATAAGGGTGAGAACCTGGGGCTAGACAAATCATAGAAAATCTACTACTATCATTCTGCTAAATAGACATGTTAAACTAAGTCACATGACTTATTATATCTATAAATTAACACATCTCTCAACTCTGACAATAGAAGTTTCTTCATGAAGCAGATGAAAGTTAACACAGAGGCCCTCAAATGGCAAAAGTGTAAGGAACAAGAGACTGATGAGTACTCGTCTTTAAATGGAACACCTATATTACACCTTCTCTTCCTAAGGAGAGGGATCACTGCAGAAGAGGCAGGAGAAACAGCCAGACGTGGCCGATGAATATAAGGAAACGACTTCCCTATCTGTCCGTCACAGGGTAGTCAGTCGCACATATGAACTCGCAGCACTCATGGCAGCATGCACAAGACTTGTACGTACCCATGCCAGACAGGGTCACAGCATGGATGGGGAGGTGGGCAGGAAGCCCCAGAGGAGCTATTGGCATTCGATGGATGCTGGGAGAAGGAGAGTCAGTTCCTTTCTGGTGTAATGCCCAGTGGCTTGACTGGACTCTAAGGCATTGACCCACATCCAGGAACACATGGAGACATGGAATGGAATCGACAGGTCTTAAAAAAATAAAAACTGGAAATAAACAAAAATTTAAAAATGTAAAAAAGCCTGATTGTGTGCATGTATGTTTTTTTCAAGTTAATTTTTATTGAGCACATTTCATACAACATTTCTTAATCAAATTTAGACTCATTCCCCCATCCATGTACCCACCTCATGACCCCCACCAGAGCCCATGGATTCTGCCATGCATGTTAAGTCCTGTCTTGCGTCTTTTTCTCAGTCTTTTTTAACCCTTTGGATGCAGAAGTTTACTGTTTTGGTCAGTTCTTTGAACAGGTTTTTCTCTCTTTTTTGTTCCCTTTAATTTTATATTACTCCAAAATATGCATATAAACACTCCACATATAAATCAGAATTACAAAGTCTGAAAATAAACTATAAGTTAATTCCAAAAGACATTTAGGGATTCACATTTTAACAGCAAAGTTGCATGCAGGTAAAAAGAAATATAACTTTACATTCTAAATTACATGTATGTTTTAATATCATTTTTGAAGGTTCTATAAGAATTTAATATAAATTTTATAATCAGTTTACAATATAAGCTATATATTACTGTAATAATTCAATAATTGAGGGATTATACTGAAGTTATTCTATAAAGCTATCAATACTTTTTTATTTTATATTATTCCAAAATATGCATATATACACTCCACACATAAGTCAAAATTAAAAATTCTGAAAATAAACTGTAGGTTGATTCTTAAACACATTTAGAGATTCACATTTTAACAGTAAATTTGCATGCAGGTATAAAGTCGTGTAACTTTACATTCTTTTTTTAGAATATGACTATATATCCTCCATCTATATATGGTAATTGCACTGTGTGAGTATAAGTGGCAAGACAATTCTAGAGCCCATTTATAGGTTCGTATTGTAATAGCACAATTGCTTTCAGAAAGAATGAAGTATAATAATAAAGTAGCTCAGTTTGCCTGCCAACTGGGGATTTGGTGTTAGCATCCACAAATGAGGAAACCATTTACCCTTTTTTTCTGGGACTGTGTTACTTCACTTAGTATAATTGCTTCAAGCTCCATCCATTTATCAGAAAAGATCATGATGTCATCTTTCTTTGCTGCTGCACAGAATTCCATTGTGTAGATGTACCACATTTTTGTTATCCAGTCATCTATTGAGGGTCATTTGGGTTGGTTCCAGGTCTTTGCTATTGTGAAGAGAGATGCAATAAAAATAGCTGTGCATGTATCTTTGTGGTAGGATGTGTCTTGTGGGTATATACCCAGGAGTGATATGGATGAGTCAGGTGGTAGGCTCATATTGAATTTTTTAAGGGTTCTCCACACTGCTTTCCACAGTGGTTGTATCAGTTTACATTCCCACCAGCAGTGGATGAGTGCTCCCCTTTCTCCACAACCTCTCCAGCATTTGGTGTCTTTTGTTTTCTTGATCTTGGCTAGTCTTATTGGAGTGAGATGATACCTTAGTGTGGTTTTAATTTGCATTTCCTTAATTATTAATGATGTTGAACACTTTTTAAGATGTTTCTCAGTCATCTTTACTTCCTTACTGAAGTCTTTCTTCAGCTCTTTACTCCACCTTTTCAGTAGGTAATTTGTTTTCTTTCTTCTTTGTTTTTTAAGTAGCTTATCTATTTTGGATGTTAATGCTTTGTCTGATGTATCAGTGGTGAATGTTCCCTACCACACTGTGGGTTTTCACTTCCTTGATTATTTCTTTTGCTGTACAAAAGCTTTTGAGTTTGATGAAGTCCCACTTGTCAGCTGTTGTCCTTATTTCCTGTTCAGTTGCTGCTTCATTTAGAAAGTCTTTTCCTACACCTGTCCTGTAGGTTGCTGCTGACTCTCCTTTTCAATATAGGGCTTGAAATGCTTGCTAGGGAAATAAGGCAAGAAAGCAAAATTAAAGGAGTACTAATTGGAAAAAAGGAAGCAAAACTATCCCTTTTTGCAGATCATATGATAGTTTACTTAAGGGATGCTAAAAACTCCACCAGAAAACTCTTAGAAACAATCAAAAGTTTCAGTAAAGTGGCGGGATATCAAATAAACCTAGAAAAATCAGTAGCCTTCCTTTACACCAACAATAAGCAACTGGAGAAGTAATATAAGGAGACCTTCCCAATCACAATAGCTTCAAAAAAAATACCTAGGAATAAACCTAACCAAAGACACCAAAGACCTCTACAACAAAAATTTTTAAACCCTGAAGAAGGATATTGAAAATGACATAAAAAAATGGAAAGAACTCCTGTGCTCATGGATTGGAAAAATTAATATAGTAAAAATTCTACCCAAATTAATATACAGATTCAATGCAATCCCAATCAAAATCCCCATAAGCTTTTTTACGGACTTAGAAAAAAAATCCTTAAATTCATATGGAAAAACAAAAGACCCCGAATAGTTAAAGCAATCCTCACTGAAAAGTGCAATACTGAGGGATTACATTACCATACTTCAAGCTATATTACAGGGCTATAGTCATAAAGACAGCCTGATACTGGCAAAAAAACTAGAACCATTGACCAATGGAACAAAATTGAAGATCCAAACTTGAGCTCATATAACTTCAGCCACCTCATATTTGACAAAGGGGCCAAAAAAACACAATGGAGGAAAGAGCATCTTCAGCAAATGGTGTTGGCAAAACTGGATCACTATTTGTAGAAGAACAAAATTAAACCCCTACCTCTCACCCTGTGCATGTATGTTTTACATTAGGCAGTTGGGATCCTTCTAAGATGTCAAATCACTATTTTCTATTAAAATGTAATATCCTAGAGTACAACCATCTTACTGGGAAGAGGATATTATCTTTGGAGCGTTCCTGAAACAAATGTCTTCTACATTATATCTTGGTTAGGAGAAGATGAAGGAAATATGCTTTGTGGTTGTTGCTCATATTTTTAAATATATTTATTTGTATGTGTTTGTGCACATACATATGTGTATGGATGCACACACACCATAGAATGCATGTGGAAGTCAGAAAAAAAAACGTGCAAGACCTGGTTCTCTCCTTCCACTATGTGGGCCAAAGGTCAAATTCTGGTCATCAAGCCTGCAAGGAAATGCCTTTACCTGCTGGGCCATCTCACATATCCAGGAAATTGTTTTTAATTACTAATTTTTCTAGTTTATTTTTCTATAAATGCTTTAGCCCATATTTGGGAGCAACAGTTTTGAAAGTCCTTCAGTCACTAAAGCACAGAATATTGTTTTACTTCACTACACATTTATAAGCATGAATGAGGTTTGTGATTCTCCTGACTCTAGAGAGAGCCTTTTCACATTACCATCTCTCTTCATGTGCTGTTCTTCCCACCGTTTCATAAAACAGTTAAACAATAGTGATGAGCTCTATTTTGTCTCAGGCACAAGAAACATACAACGTTGAAAATAAGAAACTCCCAGTTCCTACCATAGTGACTATCTGATGTGAAATGATAGAGAGCAAGGCACAGATGGATGCTCTCAACTATAAGATGTTTGGTAAGCAGAGAAATGGGGCAAACAAAGAGAACAGAGCCTACAGAAAAGGTGACATAGAAAACATTTCATGCAGGATGGACAATGTTGCCTTTAAAGGCTCAGAGGAAATGCATGTCAATGCTTTGTCATCTAAATACAAAATGTCCTCTACAGGCACCTGTGTCTAAATGTATGGTCTTAGCTGCTGGCGTTGTTTTGGGAGACTGTGGAAATGCTGGGCCCTAGCCAGCAGATGTAGGACTATAGAAAATGGCTTTGAAAGCCAAGGGTGGACCCCTCTTTTGATCTAGCACTGTGGTTCCTGACTGCTAATGTGATGTAACCAGATGCCACAGCTCCTATTAACAAGGCATCTGACATCTCAGCCATCTTGTCCTTTCCACCAGGGTGGAATTTATTAATTTACAAAAGCAGTGCTCCTTTCCTCCTTAAGTTGCTCCCCTTAGTTATTTTGTTACAGCAATGCAACAAGTAACTAATGCTGAAAATCTGTACCAAGCAGTAGGGTGAGGGTTGTAACAAGCCTAAACCCACAGTTCATAGGTCTTTGGGACTGACTTGTGGAAGGAATGGAGAAGAACTTGCAACTTCAAGATAAGTCAAGCCCTAGAAGGGCGTAATCAGACCTTAATGGTTATGCTGATGAGAGTTTGGAAGATTTCAACTGTGACTAAAATGTGGACAATGAATACAAGGCCCAGGTTTCAGATGGGAGCAAAACTTCTATCAGACATTAGGTGAGAATTCATTCATGCTATATGCTGGCAAAAGAGTCTGGTACCATCTGCTTATGTCTTGAAATGAGGCTGAATTTGAAAGTAATGAACTGCCGGGCGTGGTGGCGCACACCTTTAATCCTAGCACTCGGGAGGCAGAGGCAGGCGGATCTTTGTGAGTTCAAGGCCAGCCTGACTACAGAGCGAATTCCAGGCTAGCTGGGGCTACAGGGAGACCCTGTCTCAAAAAGACAAAAAAATAAATAAATAAAAATAAAGAAAGTAATGAACTAAGTTGTTTGGCAGGAGATACTTAATGACAACTGGCATTCAGGCTGTGGCCTGGAGCCTGCTTGATCACATATGTGGTGAGACACACAGAACAAATTGAAGTGTGTAGTTTGCCAAGAAAAGGAGCTTGAACTTAGGGAAAGTTATGGAAAATTCTACAATTATTTAAGAAGCTAACACCGTTAAATGGAGACCTAGATTACAGGGATGGTGCCTCCATTAGAGCCCCAGGGTATAACACGCAAACTTACTTAATATTTTTTCAATTTAATAGAGAATGACTAAGCCAGTGAGATGGCTCAGTAGGTGAAGGTTCTTGCTGCCAAGCCTGATGAGATGAGTTCAATTCTTAGAACCCTCTTGGTGGATGGAGAGAACAGACTTCTGTGCTATTAATCAAATTTCTATTTCAGTCCCGATAAACCATACTGCTATTCATCTACAAATTTTCCACTTATTACACACTTCTTCTTGTTGGTGTAAAGAAAGACTACTGACTTTTCTAGGTTAATTTTGTAACCCACTGCTTTACTGAAACTCTTAATCATTTCTAGGAGTTTTCTGGTAGACTTTTTAGCATCCCTTAGGTAAACTATCATATCATCTGCAAAAAGAGATAGTTTTACTTCCTTTTTTCCAGTTAGTATTCCTTTGATTTCCTTTTCTTGCCTTATTGCCCTAGCCAGTGTTTCAAGCATTATATTGAAGAGGAGTGGTGACAAGGGGCAGCCTTGCCAGGTTCCTACCTTTATGGGGAATCCTTCTAACTTTTCTCCATTTAGGATGATGCTGGCTGTGGGTTTCTTGTACATGGTTTTGATTATGCTGAGATATGATCTTCCAGCCCAATTCCCTCTAGTGCTTTAATCATGAAGGGATGCTGTATTTTGTCGAAGGCTTTTTCTTCATCAATTGAGATGATCGTGTGGTTTTTGTCCTTCAGTGCAAGTATTTTGTTGAGAAGTTTTGCATCTGAGTTCATTAATGAGATGGTTCCATAGTTCTCTTTTTTGGTTGTATCCTTGCCTGGTTTTGGTATTAGAGTGATGCTGGCTTCACAGAAGGAGTTTGGGAGTTTTCCCTCTGCTTATATCTTTTTGAGCAGTTTGAGTAATAATGGTTGTAAGTCCTCTTTAAATATTTTATAGAATTCTGCTGTGAAACCATCTGTGCCTGGCTTTTAAGAATACAAGGAGGCCTTCCCAAACACAATAGCTTAAAAAACCCCAAGAGACCCCTGAGGACCAGATCCTCAACTGACCTCAAGAAAACAAAAACTTGGTTAATCTGGGCCTTAAGCATCCAGAAGGAAAGTACAATCAGAAATAAATAATCAGTAAGACCAGAGAAACTGTAATGCAGACACAATACTTGAGATCTTAGTAAAAAGAAAAAAAAAAAAAAAAAGAAAGAGCACTGTTGTTTGATCTGTCTTCAATTCTTACAGGCAGGTGCATCTGCTCTGTGGATGCCACTGCTTTTGGCACTCCCCAAGGACATGAGATACAGCTTTTCCACCTTCCAATGTGTACTGAGGACTGCTAAGATACCCAGCTTGTGAACTAAGCAGCTAATGGGAATTCAGCCTCTTTAGAACATGGACTGCCATTGTTGGACTACCTCGGCAGTATCATGGAGGCCAATGCAGGGGGATCAAGACAGGACGCATGCTTACTGGACTTCATTTGGGGGACTATAGGAGGGAAAGACCCCAATGTAGAGCACAAGTTCAGGATTGATAGTTGTTTGGGCTTGCCAAAGAGGAGCCTTCAAGCACTTCCTTCAGGAAAATATGGCATCTTTTAGGAAAAAAAGTCATCCAATTCAAATGATATGTGTATGTATGTATATATTTATGTATATATATATATGCATATATATATGCATATATATGTATATATACTGAAGCAATACAAGTAGGAGCGAACAATAACAACAAAAGAACTGGAAAAATCCCTGGAAAGACTCAAAAAAAAGATGCAGGACATGTATGGGTAGAGTGCAGGGACTTGGGTGGGGTGGGGGGTATGGTAACTGAAGTGACTCTAGATTCAATTGAGAAATGATGTAAGACTTTTGGAAAAAGTTTAATAACAATAAAAAATAATTTAAAATTACACACTTCTTAAAGAGGTACACTGTTTTGCCTCATTGTGGTTATTAATGTTATCTGCTCCCCATAAAATATAAAACTCCTTATCTCCAAATTAAACCCATGTTTTAGGAGAAGAAACAGATTTTCATGTATGTATTCTACTCTGTGGAGTGATATACTCATTCACTCACTTTTGTTTTTTATTTAGTATTCTTATTTTCTAAAATTTTATGTGCAGGAGTGTATTGCCTGCTTGTATGTATGAGCACCTGTGCCATGCCTGCAGAGGTGAGAAGTTGGCATCAGATCCCCTGGAACTAGAGTTATGGACAATTGTTAGCTGGCATGTTGGGAACCAAACATGTGACCTCTGTAAGAGTAGCCAGTGGTTTTAACTTCTGAGTCATTTCTCCAGTCCCCATCATCCACTCACTTTGGCATAGTACATTAACAGCATAGCAACTTAAAGTACTTGATAAAATAATGCAGTAAAAAAGAATGATGATATGAGAAGTTAGGGTTAAGAGACATGAAAAAAAATACATGTTATCAAATACTAAACATTTCCCATAAATACGTGGTTTTTATGTTTTTATATGGTTTATAAAAATGCCTTGTACATCCAAAGAGATTAGTGAAGAATTTTTACTAATTAACTGAATGCTTCTTTCTATATTTAGAGAGAAATAAGCTAAAGTCTGTAAAACTTTATTTTGCTCTCAGTGAAAGAACTTTACTTCTTAGAGAAATCAAGTTCATTTCTGAATTTTAAGACTTATGAGTATTTCTCAGTATTAAAATTAATGCATTTATGAACAAGTAATGCTCTAGCAGATTTAGGCGAGGGAAGAAATAGGCTAGACAGACTCAAAAGTAACTTGATGTGACAGGAGAAAAGCAGAAAAGCGTGCCTGTAGTCTCTGAAGCTGCTTCCTTGCACACTCACCTGAACTCTCTTGCTGAAGTGCTGTTTTCTGTGTGATAGAAAAATGAGGAGGATGGTTAAAGACTCCTTGGGAACTTCTGCTTAGGGATCAGTAGCTAAGGAGAACAGCCATGTGACAAAAGGATGGGAACTTTAAGCCTCTTCCCCTGACCTGCAGGGAAAAGAGCATGCCTGAGGATCGGTTGATTACCACTGGACACTAGTTGAATTAGTCACACGGACATAAAGAAGCCCCTAATGAAGCTTCCATAGAAGCCCAAAAGGAAAGAATTCTGTGCATCCTCATTTTACCAGGTAAGTCCAAACCTCATTATAGTGGCACATCCTAAATACATGGGGACGGAGGTTCCTGTACTTCTGAACTTTTTTAATATAATAATTCATTTGAATCCATTAAAGATAGCATTCCAACACATTGCCAGTAGTAAGCAAGGCATTTCAAGTTCCCTGAGTCATTCTAGAGTGTTTGAAACTGAGAGGGGATTGTAGGAACCCCCAATTTATAGTCAGTTAATCAGAAGTACCCAATGCCTGACCTATGAATGAATCTGAAGTGGAAGACCGTTCTGTGTGACTGAGACATTCCTCTGTGGGATCTGATTCCAACTTCAGGTAGGAACTGTTGGAATTGAATTTAATAATTGGATCTTAACTTTCCCTCCTGTAGGAAAACCAGGGTGAAAAAAGAGGCCACACTCCTGGAGTCACTGAAGTGTTCCATATTGAGTAAAGGACAAAGTACTTTTTTTTTCTAATACATATTTACTTATAGGTATATATTTTTTTCCTGAGATGGACATCTATTTGTTCTTCCAACAAATCTATTCCATTCCACTCAGGAAAAAAGAATATGGTGTCAGGTTTTCTGGATATACAAAGTAAAAAGTCTACCCTGAAATAAAAGTATAATAGCCAGTTAAGATAAAAGATAAGTAAAATAGATTAAGTGAAATGCGGTTTCCTTAGTGAGAGATTCTAAAATCTCTGTCTACTCTCACATTGGGTAGACTCTTCTTTCAGCATCTGCTTTCTGTTGAAAGGTCCATTTTTCTTTCTCTACTCTCTTTTTATATCAGATATGGAGTTAAAATCAGATCAAGACAATTTTTATTCAGGTCTAAAATAAATTTTATACCTTAGTGTGGTAGCTGCACAACAAGTAAGCGTCCTATAAGGAGAAAAGAGGGCTGGGTTTTCAGTAGGGAAAGGGAAGTGGGGGGCAAGAGGTAAAATGAAGTCACTTATTTAGAAAACCTTTGTTTGCCTTCTTTCACAACTTGTTTTGAACCCATTTAAATTGACTGAGTTTCTGTTCATACATTAAGCTACACATGATTGAATCCAATGGTGCTATCATAAGGTTATCAGCAAGCAATATCCTCTGAAACAGTTAGTGTGCAAGCAGACGTTCCATGTTTGCAAACTGGAACTCTTGCAAACATCATCTTTCCAGTCACCATACTTTATCTGGACATTAAAAAAGAATAGTTTGGAATCACCAAATCTTTTGTGTTAGTCATCTTTCTCTCACTGTGATAAACTACATTAGATAAATTAATTTGTAAAACACTAATACCTGGACCAAAGCATTCAGTCCATGGTCACATGGTCCTAAAGCCTTTGAACATTTTCCAAGGCAGAACATCACAGTGAGATCATATAGTGGAAGAAAGTTCTGGCCACACAGCAGCCAGGAAGCAAAGACAGCAGCAGTAGCTAGAGCTTCACCATCCTCTTCAATGGCAAGCCAGCAGTGGCCTAACTTCCTTTTTCCAGTCCCCGCCCCTCACCATTTCCCAATCCTTCTGCAAACTGATAAGGAAGGTTTTATCAACTGGGCCCTTGGGGATACTCACCTAAACCACAGCAGTTTGTTTTGTCCATGCTCAAAGAGCACCTTTCTCCTTTTATACAGATAAACAAACACCATTCTTCCATACTGCAAAACTATTCTGCTATTCTCTCCTTTCCTAAACACTAAATACCATATTGTCCAACACTAAGACTCCATTCTTATTCCTTGATTTGGCATTGTGATGTTATGGAGTTTCCTTAAACCTGAGACCTGACACTGCAAAACTACAAGGAGAAAATACAAGGGAAAGATTCATGTGACCCTAAAAATAGTCAAAAGCAAAAATAGGTGAGGTAGAACTATACAAAACTAAAAATCTGCTGTATAGCAAAAGAAGCAATCCAGAAAAGTCCATGGTGGGTGAACATGACCAAGGTTGATTATCTGCATGTATGAAAGTGTCATAGTTAAATGAATTATTTTGAATTATTAATATATGCTAATGAACATTTTTAAAGTTAGGAAACAACTTTAGAGTAGGATAGAATAGGATAAAATGTTGCTAAAAGATTCCTGTGAGGAAAATTTATTATCCAAAATACTTAAGGACTCAAGCAACTTGGTAGTAAGGGAAAAATAAAACATAAACCTTAGAAACTAAGTAAAGTACCTATACAGGCAGTTTTTAAAGAGATATCCTTAAATGCCAACAGATGTAGAAAATGCTAAATAGTATAGATCATCAGGAATACAAATCAAAACTAACACTGACACATCACTTTTTACCTGCTAGAAAGGCTGTTATCAGAAAGAAGAAAAACAGTGTGCACCAATGTGAATGCAAAGCATGTGTTAATTATTATGCAAAACACTACTGAGGAGTCATTAAAAATTAAAAATCTAACTACCATATTATTCAGCAATCATTCTCCTGGGTATATATCCACAAGTAAAGAAACCAGTATATCAGAGATATTGGCAGTCTTGTGTTTACAGTAGTATTGTTCACAGTATTTATTCCAAGAGTGGATGATTAGAGTAAAGTAGAAACAGCCCATAATTACTGTGGAGAAACCCTATCATTTAGAACAGAATACATGAACTTGGAAGGTATTGTATTAGAAATCAGTAAGGCACAGAAGTACAAATGCTGCATGAATTCACCTAAATTGTTGAATCTAAAAAAAAAAAAAAAAAAAAAAAAAAAAAAAAAAAAAAAAAAAAAAAAAAAAAAAAAAAAAAAAAAAAAAACACTCAGAAGCAGAGAGTAGAGTGGTTATTAACAGAGACGGGTGGTGTGCAGACTATTAGACATCTATCAAAGGAGCAAATGGCTGAGAGAACAGTCACACTGCAAAACACCAATGGTAAAGTTTTAACTTACCTGTTCTATGACGCATGCGGGTCTTAAATTAAAACATCAAGCTCTACACCATAATTTGTATAATTTTATTTGTTAAGGGACTAAATTTTATTTGAATTGACTGCCCACTCATGCTGATGGTTTCATCTAGAACAGTTTAGTACAGAAATAGAGAAAAGCAGACGGGCAATGCATCTTGAAACTAAAACTGGAAAACGTTGCTGACTGCTAGGTGCTTAGCACTCGATCCTCTCCTTTTCTTCCGCTATACTCCTCCTCTGAGTAATAGAAAGCACATGAAATATTAATTGTCCAATTATCTCTTCCCAGACAACATTTCCAGAATAAACTCAAGATCCATGTCTTCTTGAATATCTACTGTGCATCATAAATTGAACACATCCAAAGGTGGACTTGAGCCTCACCTCAAAGCCTGTTGCTGGTGCTTACTGGTTCAACCCATCCCCCCACTAGATGGCTTCATATTTTAATCCTCAAATCAGTAAATCTTGCTGGCAAATCTTCTGCTTCCAAGATGCAACTCACATCTGCCTCTTGATCACTTCTCTGCTAAGCTGTCCAGGTTCCATCCTGGGGGCACTCTTCATTGCTCCAGCACACTCCTCATGGGGTTCTATTTCCCCCTCACTTCCTTGCAGTTCATTTCTACACTATGATTAGATGGAAACGGTGGAAGTAAATCTCTCTCTCTCTCTCTCTCTCTCTCTCTCTCTCTCTCTCTCTCTCTCTTTCTCCCCTTCCCTCCTCCGGTTAATTAGCTCTAAAACTTCTTGTCTGTCCTGCAACATCTCCATCATCTTGGCCTTCCCTTCTCACTATTTAAATTAGCCTCCTTCCTGTTCCTGAAACGAAGCTAGACCTTCCATGCCCAATTATTTCACTTATGTTCTCCTTTCTGCTCCGAATGATCTTTATGAACCTTTCCGCATGGCAGAAACTCTCTTAAGCATGACTTTAAGGATGAACTGGGAAACATATTTTCTGATCTCTCAACAGCTCTTTCCTTTTTCTTCCAGAAAATTTTACATTTTCCCTATTGGCTAAATTATTTTTTTTCTCTTCTCTCTTTAATGTATAAATTTCCTGTGAAAGGCATTTCTCTTTCAGTCACCTTTGTCTGAATCACCCCGCACAATATCTGGCACATATCGTGCCCCCCAAATTCGAAAAAGTTGTCATATAATTTCAAATCATTTAAAATGGTTAATATATGAGTCAAAGGCAACTGTCTAATGAATTTTGATGAAAATAAACATTTTTAAATTTAAAAGGGGGAAACAAGTATTAGGCAGAATTAGTAATTAAGTCAATAAAGACCAAAAAGGGAAAAGTCAACGTGAACTGTTTATTAGACCTGATATATCAGTGTAAACAACTACTTGTTATTCTGCAAAAGTTAGATGGTAAAAGTTGTGAATTGAATATAAAATAAATTACTTCATTACTTTCCTCAAAATCAGTTTCTAAACCCAACCTTATTTTACTAAGCAGTAGAGAATGTGTAAATTTGAGGGGAAGCCACCCATAAGAGTGGAGCCCACTGAATGTGCTAAACACACATCCCTGTTTCCTTCTCACACTGTGAGTGCTGCATTTGCACAGGGACCCACTCAAGTTTGTTCACAGTGGTTGTTTTATCCAAAGAGAATTGATTTGACCAGGAGAACAGACTTTGAAAATATTAAAATGTCTTCTACAAATGTTAATGATGTCTCAAAATGTCATCTTACATTCCAGAAGATATCTGTTCTAAATATTAAACAAAGCTATCTGTTCTTACCATTAAGCCTTAGCACATAGATATCTTAAAAATATTTGAGAGCAGTTTAATTTCACCCTTCAAAAATGTCTCCCAATCAATATTTGGCTGCCTCTGAGGAACTGGCAATCCTGCATTATTCATTCATGATGAGGCCTGGCCCACTCACTTTCCTTCTGCTTTGAAACCAATCTAGAACATTCTTACTCTTTTTTTCTTTTTCATTCCAAAAACATCTGGCTAACTCTACCTTCTGAATTGTGTTCAAAAGTGGTATAGCCACACATTATGCAATCATCTTTATGGAATAAGCCTAGGCACTTCTTCTTAGTGTGATGTGCCTAGTAGGTTAGAAGAATAAGATAGAAGAAATATAAGCTGAATCAGAAAATCATGGACACGTGGCCAGTGGAGGGACTGATGATCATTTATTTCTCTGAAGCATCCATTATTATTCACAGTTTAATAAAGTGTTAACAAGTTGCTTTTACAAATAGTTCTTGGTAGCTAAAACAGTCATAAGCTAATTCTACTACGTGCCAAATGTCCTGCACTCTGAGGAGAGGCAGAAAATAAAAAAATATATATACTGATTCTTAAAACAATAGAAAGGGGCACTTTAATAAAGTAGTATATGTATTCAAGGTTTATAAATTACTGGAATGATCCCTGGTGAAATAAATGTATATCTTAAGTAGAGTGTTACTTGCTGATTGTTTTTATTTCAACTTTCTTTCCTTTGTATGACAGTTGAGTCCTTATAAATACAATTAACCAGTTTGTTTCTGTGACTAAATGTCATATATTTTTGTTAAGGAGTTGAATTATCTGAATAGTGTAGGGGGAAAAAGCATCCCCAATATAATTTCTAAGCATATTCCAATATCAAAGGCACATCAAATTAGATAATTTCAGAGGTAACAGGTAGAATTAACAAACTCCCTAAGCCTGCATTTATTACTATGGCCAGATTCTATACACTAATGGAACCCACCACTCTGTGCTCTCAGGAACTCCTGGGTAGACAAGTAAAGAGATAATACCATTGAGACAGACTGAAATAGAAGGTGCTCTAAGGACACACAATTGTCAAGCAGCTGACAGTCACCCTGGTCTGGACATTGGCCATACAGAGGAAACAGCTCTAAAACAGACTTGAAACAATTGATGATAGCTAGCCTCCCAGAAAACAGCAAAAAGATACACCAAAATAACCTTCAAATGTGGTGATAGTTACCTTTTTTTTATACAAGTCCATTAATACAGTTATATTCATATTTGTCAACCTGATACTGATGGACAGAGTAGCAAACTTGCAGAGGAGGAGGAATCTTACAACTGAGAAAGAAGATGAGTTTTCTTATGCAATTTTTAGCATAACATACACTACAGATCTTGGAGCACAGCATTACTCAAAACCTTTAAAATCTATTTCAAGTTCCTAATCATATGCTTCTCAAGTAATTTAAACATTAAAATTAGAATTCTGTCCTCTTTGATTCCGTGAAGCTGTGAATGGACATGTTCTCAACTTCGGGCACTCTCTGCATCTTGAATGATTTTTTTTTTCCTCTAGGAGTTGGTGGAAGAAACATGGAGAAAACTGTACATCAATTTTCCCCCTTTGGTACATCTGTCTCTTCAGTCCTACTGATTAATGGCCCTGTCACTGGAAATGTTCAGGCACCTCAGAAAACCAGCAAATGACATAAATCCAGAATATATTAGTAAGTGGAGGATTTACACTTTGCTTCCTTTACTTTGGCATATTTGAGAAAAACATCAAGACACTGTAAAGTCTAAGAAAATGGAAATCTTACTTTACAGAAAGTATCTTTCTCTTTTTCGAGTCCAATCCTGTTTTATTCCAGTTATTTCCCCACAGTCACAGTCAGAAACTGAACTGATACCAACAATCTATGGACACACATTTTTTTTCTTTAATATATGTTTCAGTTTCCAGGACCCATATTGGGTGGCTCATTGCTACCTGTAACTGCAGCTGCAGGGGATCCATCTGACTCTTCTGGCCTCTGTGTGCACCTGCATGCACATGGTACATATACACACACTCAGGCATTCAGCTACAATTACACATAAAATAAAATAATAAATCTTAGCAAGCTATTTAAAGTATCTCTGATGCACCCAACCCTCTTTTTTATTCCCAAGATCCTTCCCAAGTCAAGGAGATGATGACCGCAGGCCTCAGCCGCAATGCTCAGAGAAATGCTATGAAGAGGACGATGGTGGACTGCCTCCTATGTGTACTGGGGATTGGAGACAAGTAGTGTTATCTTGCACAGAACCTTCTTGCTGCACAGACACCAACTCTTCCATTCCTTGGCATGCTGGTGGTATAAGAACAAGACAAACCAAGTTAGTGCTGCCATTGCCAATGTAGTTTAGCCTTGGAGATGTCCTCTTTGCAGTGATGAGGGACAGTATGAAACATAAAGCACCATGGGAAGAAAGGGCCATTGGTCCAGTTGGCTGGAACAGGAGCTTAGCAGCAGTGAAGGGGGCACTGCTCCAGATCTTGGCATGGCTTCCTGTCTATTCTGCTGCTACTAGAGGCTTAGGGGAGGTTTCCTGTCCAAACCACCACCTGTCTGCTTGGTCCAGACACCAGCAGACATTTGATGTCGTGGGTCAGTTTATCTCCCTGGCAGTCTCACAGTTAGTAAGCTACAGACTTCCTTGTCACACAGTCCTGTTATTCACACTTTCTTCCCTTACTAGATAATCAACCTCATGGCCTACTTCAGTTGGACCCACAAATTTATGAAACTTTCTTTAAATGGTAATATTAAAATGAAAAAAGAAAAAGAACTTTTTCAGTACTAGGTCTTTCTCTTGTACCTTTAAGCAAGCTTCTTCTCAGAGTCAGATGTTTTATGTGAGACTTTTACTACTATCCTAATCAAGCCTCCCTGACATTTTATTTGTTTTTCTTTGTCTTTTACAAAAAAAAAAATCTCTGAGATGATTTCCTTATGGTCAGGATAAGGATCAAAGCTACACCCTACCAAACTCATGTACATATGTATATGATGTGCATGTACATGTGTCTGCATGCTAAGGTGTGCACGTAGCAGTCAGGGGATAACCCCAGATGTGGATCCTGCCCTGCAACCTTGTTTGAGAATGGATCTCTGTTGTCCACTACTGTATGTGCAGATTAGCTGGCAAGCAAGTTTTCGATGAGCCTCCTGTCTCCAACTCCCATCCTAAGGAACACTGGAACTAGGGATGCATGCTACGGCACTTGGCTTACTGGAGTGAGTTCCCCAGCTGGCAAAGCAAGTGCTTTACCCACTAGCCATTTCCTAGCCTCGCTCCTTATTTTTGAACAGTCACTAAGATGAATGACCATGATCCTTAGTTTTTACTAAAGTCCAACACAATATATCTGGGTACAGAGGACTCCCAAATAACCCATTTCACTCCAATTTATAATACATGGATTTGTGTGTGTGTGTATACCTGAACAAATAGTACTTAAAATTTTTCCTGACTCAAATGCAAAATTCCTTTTATTACACAAAAGCCCTAATTTGCAAATAGCACAACGATAAGAATTTGAAAGGAAGGCATAACAAGAAAACATTAAGAGTCTTGTCTTTGGAAAGAGTGAGTGTCTTCAGTTTATCCTGGGGTGGACGGTCAGCAGGACTGACCCTGACAATACTGTCAGTAAAATAGCCAGTGAGATGCTCTGCACTGCCGTGTGCTCCATCAAGCTTACTCATCCACATACTGACTCACGCACAGATTTTCCTTGGCTTTTTGTTGTCGGTTTTAAATATCCTTATCTAAAAGTAATTCATGGCAATCCACGGGCCTTGAAAATAAAAACCACAGCATATTGCTATAGATTCCAGCAATCTGATTCTCCCTTCTGCACATTCAAACGTAGTGAAGCCACCATGCTTGCCAGTAGTCTTTATTCCTCTTTTCTAACACACGATGGCCCATCTGATTCTCTATTTCTCGTACCTCCTGGGACATCATTGAAAGGCTTATAATTTGAAAGCTTAAAGTACAGAAGATTCCCTTCTATTTCGAAATCTTGATTGATCATTCTTCTTCATAAATAATATTATTCTAACTAAATAATTAAATTAACACTTTGGACTGAAGGTGTTTTCAGAGAAGTAGCTTGTCAAATAAAAATTTTAGAATTTGCACAAAATATTTTATTTACTTACGTGAAAAATATAAGACCTTTAATCTATTGGCCTTTCTATTTTGCTGAAAAGCTAAATATATTTATACACTTAATTGCATTCATGCAATCTGTTTCCTGTAAGAAGTTTGAAGTCTGTTACAGTAGAAAGATCAGAGAACAAATAAAACAATGGGAATAAAATGGAAAAAAAAAACTTGAATGAGAAGCCAAAATCCAAAAATCTCTGGTCACCTAAGTCAGTGCAGAGGTTGCCATATTTGAGACTTAAGCATTTATTTATTTATTTAGTTAGTTAGTTAGTTAGTTAGTTAGTTATTGTGTCAGGGTCTTACTATGTAGAGCAGGCTGTCCTCAAGCATGCTATGTAGCCCAAGCTAGCCTCAAACTGTAATCCTCCTGCCTGAGTCCCACAAATGCTTGAATTAGAAGCATATATGACTGCACATGACAGGCCCTGATTATGTGGCATTTAAGATAAACTTATATTAGTCCCTCAAGACAAGTATCAGAGGGGTCCATCTCTTCTGTAAAGCCTTTCCTGAATCTCTGTTGGTCAGCAGATCTTTCTCTTCCAGAATGCTAGTAGCCATGGGTTAGGAGAGCTCAGTGGTAAAGGACTTTCTTAGCATGTACTGAGCTTTAAGGTCCAGGACTGAACTTCAGGAGCATTTGTCTCAGGTGCTCGAGGCTCTGGCCACACTTCTTACAACAGTCCTTGTCCCATTTATTGCAATGTTTTGCTTACAGATTTCTTTTTCTCAAGCCTCACAGTTAAGAACCACTGCCTTCCGTTCTTTGTTATTATTGTTAAATCATTAATCAGTGCTCTCAAGTAGTTTGTTTTTATTTCATTCTGGAAACTTTTACAAATTTTAACTTTCTTTGAGCTCTGAATTTACCAGTTGCTTGGCTTTTTCAGACTAAAGGCTTGCTTTATTTCTTAGATTGACACAATTTTTCATATTTTTCACACTCCTAAACATATTTCTCATATTCTTATTCTATGCTGTACAGGTTAATTGATTTCATATTTCAGAATAGATAATGAATTTAGTATATAAACTTTCTATTGACTTTATTAATAATCAGAAATATGTTTTATTGCAAAAATTCTCTTGATTTTCATCATTGCCCTTATCATTTTTATACATCTTCTTTAACATACATAAAGTGCACTCAGATCTCTCTGAGAAGGTAACCAAGGTATTTTCTGACTCTTATTATGTACTTTGCATTAACTTTGCTTTCTTGGGTTTTTAAGGTCCCTGGTGATCTTTAGTCCTTGGTCACAACTATAAAGGAAGTTATGAACTGATGAAATTGGTGCTATATCTTTTGAACAGAAGTCTGGATCTGTTTATCCCAAAATCCATGTCCCAGAAAAAAAGAGTTTCTTTTCTCTTTACATAATGTTACAGAGAAAATTATTCAATGATACTTGTTGTTAGGTTAGAATAAAAAAGGCTTTGTTCAGACCTAGCACAACAGATACTGAGGCCACTGTAACAGAGTCCTTGCAATAGAGGAGAGATATTAGATTTGACTCTGCCTATAGGAAGGACAAGGCAATTTGTAGCCCAGAAACAGGATAGTCCTCATAGGATGGAAAAGTACTAACAAGAAGGAAGTGTAGTGAGAAGGAGAGTAGGAAAATGGGCTTTGTCTAAACTAACAACAGGATTTTTGCTAAAGATCATCCATCACCTGAGGGAGAGTAGGGGACAGAGGAAAAGGAACCTGATCAGATGTCCATGTTGACTAGATATGGATAGCTGCAGTTTCTCCTTTAACTGACTCAACATGCTTTTTTTGGATTTTACACAAGAATGCACAGATGGGTCCACAAGGAGCAGAGCTGACTAAAGTTTAGCTAAGCAAAGAATCGTTGTCAGTTAACAGATAAGGATATGTCAATTGATAGGCATCTGTTTATGATGTAGGACCAGGGAAAAGGCACACAGACCACCCAAATGAAAAAATAACACTATTACTCAAGAAGTGGAGTCTTTCCAAGTATTTTCTCCTGATTTGAGGATTCTTTCTTTTCAAGTGCCTTCTATATAGGTGTAGAGACTTGGTATACCTGGAAGTCAGCACTGTTCTCTCAAGTAGCATCATACTGAGTATGCTCTACCAACTTGTGATATTTACTTACCTTCTTTGGGAAGATGTCCTCTAGTTTAAGCAAGGGAATGATTTACATTGTTGCCATTCATCAGTGAGGGTGGTGCTCTAGGGAGCCACACTGGTCCTGTTAGCTCCCAGGCCAAATTAATGATTCTGATTAGTATAAACTGCCTTTCTCCCTGTCTCCCTTTCCTCCTCTGAATACGGCAACTTTCCCAATATAGCTAAGAACTCTCCTTTGAACATAGTGGGTTCTCTCTGGGTCCCTCTAAACTGGATTATCTGTCAAAATTCTATCTTTGTGGAATCTTTCAAAATTTAAATTTTACTTCAGGTGGTAATATCACTTTCTATTTCCAAAGCAATAATGGAGCAACTTTCTGAAATCTTAATAGAATTTTCAAGGGGGGCGGGGAGGTAAACCATGCATGCAATGCCTTGGAATAGCAGGCAGAGCTCAGGTTCAGCTCTTCACTTGGACTGTGGACTTCCAAAGCAGGTTATCTACTGTACTTTTAAATATTTGTTTAAATGATTTACCCTTTCCTAAAGTCCTTCACATGTATAATAATTAATCTTTAGAAAACTTCTGCTCTTAGTGAAATAATTAAAAAGCCAAAGTCATAGAGATTATATTTTGAGGGCTGTAGTAGCTTTCTAAAACCGTGAAAGTGAGTTAAATTCAGGTTCTGTCCTAAATATGACACCTGTATCACAAGTTTCAATGTAGCTATGAAGATTAAAAATGATGAAACCTTTCCATGAGACTTATCTCTCAGCAATAATAAAAAAGTAGCTTTCTTAAAAGTTTTAATTTTTTTAATTAATTTTATTTATTTCTGTATGTGTATGAATGTACTGTCTGCATGCAGGTCTGTGCACCCGTGTCGTGCAATGCCGCAGAGGTCAGAAGAGGGTGTTGGATTCCTCTGGAACTGGAGTTCTCCTGGAATTGGAGTTTCAGACGGTTCTCGGCCGCCATGTGGGTGCCGGGGATCGAACCCGGGTCCTCTGTAAGAGCGGTCGGAGCTCTTAACCGCTAGGCCATCTCTCCAGCCCCAAAAGTTTTTAAAATCTCCCAATCAATTTTATAAATACATCTAAAGTCCAAGTAAAAAGTATACAATTGATGTCATATATTATAGTGTATAAAATAATTATCACATATGTAATTATATTATATATAATTAAATGCTAATATATGTGTCATAGTTTTATTCCAATTTAACCAAAGATAATAGAGGTTAACATTTTTTTCTTAATGACTTCACCACCTTTTACAAAAATTATCTTTCTCAAGTTGAAGCTTATCTAGTTCTTTTCTGTCTGACGTTATGGGCTCTATGTCTATTTAATCTCACAATTAGAGTCTTCTCTTATTTTTCAGCCATGGGAAATGAGCAGTTCACACCTAAGATTGAACTGAAATCAGGAGAAGTACTCTTTGAAAGACAGGAGTTCCAGCTTCTCCTTCTTATCTGTTATTCAGGGCCCATACCAGTTAGTAATTAGAAAGATAAAGGTTTTGTGGTTGTTTTTCCTTGTGTCCTTCCATCCTGTAGCTGAACAGAAGACTGAGGGTTTGTGTTTGTTTTCTAGTGAAATCTCTTTTGTTAGCTTTTTCTTTTCCTTTCCCTTTTTAATACAGCAAGGCGATACATTTGCTCAAAACTTTTTCTATCATGTGCTAAATCTCCTTTCACATGCCTGGGAAGATATTTAACTCTTATCTAAGTACAAACTCACTGTAAAATTAACTTCAATTCCCATGATCAACTAATTTCATTTTTATGAAACCAATGTGGGCCAGCAATTATTTTTAGATTTTTCTAATGAAAAAGGCACTATTTATGAGTCAGACAATATAAATTGAATATGTCACAAATAATCCATTTCACCGAATAAATTAAATCAAACTTCAGTTGAATGCTGTGATTAATGCTGCCTGTGAAGCATTTACATGTGAAATATAGACTACCAAGCTTCTGCCCATGGATGTGGGCTGCAGCACACTCAGCAAGAACAGTGAGAAAGGGGCAATGTCTTTAATGCCTACTTTTCAGTTTAGCCTACTTGAGGACTTTAAATCTTGAGTAAGCAAGTTAAAGATGGCCAGTTTATTGTAGTCAAAATCAGAGTGCTATGAATAAATTCCTGGAATGCCAATGTATTTATTTGATCTGAGGGGAAAAAAAACTGTTATCTGAAAGGATGACTCTACTCCCCTACCAAATGGTTGGCTTGATCTCTTCCCAGAGAAGAAATTGAAAGTGAAACATCTGGAACAGATTCGTCTTAAGGAAAAGTATACTTTCTATACTATCTTATAAGGGAATAATACATTGATTAACTGGTTGCTAATATGATAAATCCATTAAATCATTAATCTATGATGCTGTCAGATTATAATAACTATATCCATTCATTTCAACTCTAAGATTACCCCCTCCGAAAGAAATTAAACCTAGCATTTAGTTTATTTACTAATTTACAGGATGTATTCTACTAGTCTGTGGGATTCCTAAAAACAAGAATTTTGTTTTATGTTCCAGGAGAGAGAGGGAACTGTGGGCAGGATGTCTCACCCCTAACTGAGGAACTATTGGCAATTGATAGCTACTGGGAGAGGAAGAGTCAAGTTTTTTTAAAGGGGTGGCCCCTGGTAGGTCTACCACACTCAGGTGGATGGCTACACACCCAAGAATATATGAGCAGCAAAAAAAATAATAATAATAATTAGACACAAAGTTGAGTGAATAGAGAAGGTAGAATTTGGGAGGGGGGGAAATGGCTGAAATAAATTATAAGAAATTATCAATAAACTAATAAAATAATGATGAAGAAAAATGAAGAAAAATTTGTCTATTTATTTCAATGTTACTGGTGCCTTGTAGAGTCCTGGTACTGTTAGATGCTAAATAATTTTTATTTGAACTAAAATGAAATATATTAGATAGGAAAAACAATCTATGTAAGATGTTTAGGAAAAGGTTAGGCTCCACAGGCTAAGAAAAAACATGCCCACATTCACTTTGGAAAATTAGAACAGCGAGGAATGCACCCTTGAAAGAGAGAAGAAGCTAGCTAAAACTAGCAATGGAAGAGACTAAAAGAATTATAGTTTCAATAAAACCTAGCCAAGGAAATAATCTGCCCATCCCACCAGCTCCTTTTTCTGAGGCTCCTCATATGATGCACTAAATCTGAGAGTTATCGAGATATAGAAAAGCATGTGAACTAAAGGAATAATGGAAAATAAAATAATAAATAATAAAATAAACATCAAATGTGTACAAACTTACTGCTTATAGAAGGAGTAATAGATTTGATCATAATCCTAGCAGATTATGATCAAATAAGAACAAGCTTCTCAGTGAAACAAACTTTTGTTCATAAATCTATGAAATGAATGAATTATACACCCAAATAAAATATCGTATTCATTATTTTTAGTTTGTGTGTATGAGATTTGTGCCTGCATGTGTGTAAGTGCACCATGTGCATGCACTGCTCACAGAGGCCAGAAAATGGTGTCAGATCCCTAGGAACTGGAGTTAGGGATGGTTGTTAGTCACCATGTGGCTGCTGGGAATCAAACCTGTGTCTTCTGGAAGAACAGTGAGTGCACTTAACCTCTGAGCCATCTCTCCAGCCTGGAAAATCTTTTAAAAACAGAACAAGACTTCCAGTTCCTGCCATCAGGAACTGAGAGGGACTAGATTGACCCTCTCAGCTTCATGTGTAGGAAAACACTTGAAGCAATGGACTGGCACACACTGACCATTTGCAGAACAGTGTTCTCTGCCTTGAGGAAGAGCAGGAATGTCTGGAGACAGTGTAGACGTCCTGAACTGAGAAGACCCAAGGTCTGGAGCTCAGAAGACAGACCCCTGGGATTCAGGAAGTACAGAAAGGTTCCTAATTAGGGGGTGGATACATAGCTCAGGGGCCAAGAACACTGGATGTTCTTGCAGAGGACCCAAGATTGGTTCAAAACACCCACATGGTGTCTAAGAACAAGAATCCCTCATAACTCCAGTTTCAGATTCAGCAGGGATCCATTGACCTCTTCTGGTCTACACAAGCATTGCACCACATGAGTGCATTTACATGCATGTAGACAAAACATTCATATATGTAAAATTAAATAAATAAATAAATAAATAAATAAATAAATAAAATGAACCAGTTGTACATAAGTTTAATCTCAGCACTTGGGAGGCAGAAGCAGGTGGATCTCTCAGAGATACAGGCCAGCCTGGTCTACACAGTGAGTTCCAGGTTAGCTGGGCCACATACAGCAAGACCCAGTCTCAAGCAAATGCAAAAAAAATAAAAAATAAAAATAAAGCTGCATAATGAGAGTCACTAAACACATTACTATGATGTGTTTTCCATCTATTTTCTTCGTGTTATTAACCAAATCTTGAGTTACTACTCTTCTAGAAATTTTCCTAGGACTGGAAATCAGTCGGTTGATATTGGGTAAAGTGGCTAACAATGTAAGTCGTTCCCTACTTGAGGATGCTCAGTGACAGAGACTTCTGTCATCAGAACTACACTGGAAGTTAAGCTTATTGTGCGGGTGATCCGGCGTTCCATCATCAGAGTTCAGCTCCTTCTCTATCCTGCTCCTCGTCACGAAGGAAGAGAAGTTCCATGGTGCCAACAGCTGCTTGGTTTCACCCTCAAACTGACAGCAGAATGTCAGCTATGGATGAAATCATTTTTGCTGGCAAAAATGAAGACAGTTTACAGAGCCCTTTACTGCTTGGGCTTGAAACTTTATAAGGCTTGTGACATGTATGCACCCACCATTTCCAAGCTACTTGTAAAAAAATTAAACAATGTCACATCTGTTTGGAGTTAAAATGGTTTCTTCCATGGCCTTTGAATTTTATCTTCATGTTTCCTATTCTTCTAAGTAATGTACATGTCACCAATAAACTGCAATTAACTTGAAATAAAAACCAATATATGGTTTCCTTATATCATTCTGGATAATATATAGAAAATGTTCACTGTACGTGATATAAGAAATTACTGGTTCTTATAAAACCTTCCTGACTTACACAATTCATGACTTCAACTATAGATAGTGAATTTTTTATCAAGCAGACATTTTTACAATCCAGTAGAGAACAGAGAACATTATGTCCATCCTCCCCAAATATATCTTATTATTTTAAAATGTGAGGTCAAGGGATTTGCAACTAAAGTTGTTGGAAAATAAAGTAAAAGTGGAAGACAAGTGAACTGTAGCATAAAATTTATAAAACACAGGCCAGAGCATAGCTACAGGGATACACACAGCCAATAGGGACAAACTTAGGGGCCTGGAAATGGAACCAACTCTTCAAGAAGAGACCAGTGGGCTGTGCTAGCATAGGACACATGGGTTTCACTGGAGTTGTCAAAAGCTCAATGTGAAGACAGTCTAAGGGTGCTTCCTGTTTGCTCTAAACTATAAATATTTCTCTGAAACTTGTACATATTTCTGCTCACAGAGTGGAACTTCCAGAAGCATTTTGGTGCTTATGTGTAGAGTGACTGAGGGTCTTTTGCTTACAGACTCCATCTGCATCTTCACAGGATGAACTTCATGCTGCCATAGGTGGATCAGTTCACCGGTAAAGTTGGGAAAGGTGGATTACACCTCCACTGTGGTATGGATCTGTTTCTCAAAACTTGTGTTAAAATGTAATCCTGAGGGCAGAAGGTAGGGAAAACGGTCTTGAGGAAATAAACTGAGCTCAGGACAGATCTGTTCTTGGACTGGGTTAAGGCCAATTATAGCTCAGCTTGACTGTACAGATCTGAGCTGGTCTCTCACATGCTGGTCTTCTGTCTTGGATAGTCACAGCACCTAGGCTGCTGCCTGATATGAACTCTTCAGAGTTCCACATCTCAGCCTCCACAACCTTGAACCCAACACATTTCATTTCTTTATACATTACCCAGCTCTAGTATTCTGATAGAACAGCACAACACAGACTCAGACAGTCTCGAGGAAAAAAGGATTAAGGTTGTTCCTTGCATCTCAAATGTACCATCAGACAGTATGATTTATGCCAAGAGCACCTAAACTACAGCCTACGAGTCATCTTGGGTACATCTGGCTGTTCTTCCACCTCTACTTTCTCAGAACCTCACACTCACAGGTGAATCATTGGGTAGACAGGGGCTCCATATCAATGTTGTTATTTGAACCACAGTTTATTCCATCTACAATTGCTCCTTATCCTCAACTCCACAGATAACATTTATCATATATGGAAGAGTTCATTTTTTCCTAAATTTGTCCTATACACTGATAGTATGCCACTTCCAATGAGTCTGTTTTCTGCTCCCATCATAATATAAGGCCTGTGCTTCAAGCCATCCTTGATTTTAGAAGTTAGCTATGGACACCATTGTACCACCAACAACCTCACTTTTGCATTTGTTGATCATACTGGAATTAATGATCAGTATCTCAAACATGACAAAATTACAGTAATCTGGAGAAAATGTAATGACAAGTGTGGAGAAGTCTGTGTCTGACTGGCCAAGGCAACTCTCGGAGCACACGTGTTTTGAGTGACTCTTCTTATGAGCCATAAGTTGAAATACATAAACAAAACACAAAATTGTAGGCAGCTGCTTTCTCTCTGTCTCTCCATTAGACTGTGAGTTATCTGAAGACAGAGCTCATCAACACTCTTCAATACTAATAATTCTTAGGAAATCTTGTTTGAACCCAACAAATCATAAACTCTGATTTTAAAGAGAGAACAGACAACACCCTTACGGATGTATTTCTGTCCTTGAGATAGAACATCTTAATCTCCTGAGGGAAATTTGTTTAACCTCACATACACTACCTTCCTCATATTGAATATCCATTAAATGAGAAAATTTCAGAAGGTTTTAAGATGTGTATCTGATTTCGAATAATAGCTATAAAATTTTGAGCATCTTTTTTTACTTTTATTATGTGACAATTAGAATTAATATGAAAAATTAACAGCATAACTATGTTTTTACTTGGACACATACCATAAACACACACACACACACACACACACACACACACACACACACGCGCGCACATACACACACACTACACGGAATGGCACAGTCAGACAAATCCACTAACATGGTTTTACAGGCCTTGGTGGCTTGCCACAGGGTTGACTTGTGACTTCTACATGGCTTCCCAAAAGCTGTAAATAATTGACAAGAGAATTAAAGAAGGCAAGTATTCCTAAAATGGACTTGCAACTGTTTACATTTCAGTCTAGGAGCGTCCCAGAACCATTGCTGTAGTTTGTTCACTAGAGGGAAAGAAATTATTAAATTCAGTCCTCATGTTTCTGGGATTACACAAAAGTTTGTACATGGATCACTAGGTGTCATCTCAGAGTCTGCCTACTAAATCACCCTTAAAATCTACTGCAAGTTTACCATTTATATGATTCACAAATCTAATGATTGCAGAAGTTAAGCTAGTAAAAGAATAATTAAACTTCTCTAAAGTAATTCAGCAAGTTTTTATTTTCCTACTGAACTGTAATAGGAAGTCCCCATGCTCTCTGGCCATTTAGCAGGTTGCTTGTACAAAAACACAGTGTTCGTCATTCCTTCTCCAAAATTCTGCAGAGAAGGAAGACGCCTTTTCCACTCAATATCCCATGAGCTGTGGTGCTGAGCGTGTTATAAGTTGTGGCAGAAGAAATTAGAGTCAGGAATCACGAGAATGGCACTTTGGTTCCAGTACTATTAATACATTTTCTGGGTGTCAGTTTCTCATGTTTCAGTTAGTGCTTTGGGGTGTGTGTGTGTAGAGATTGCTCAGTGGTTAAGAGCACCAGCTGCTCTTGTAGAGGAGCCAGGTATGAGTTCCAGCACCTGCACAGCAGCTCACAACTGTATGAAATTCTGGTTTCAGGAGATATGATACACTTTTCTGAACTCTGCAGGCATTACATGCACGTCATGGTGCACTTACATACATACAGGCAAAACATTCATACCATAAAATAATAAAAATAAATAAATAAAGTTCTCATTTTAGAATGTTCCTCATGTCACCAATGTTCAGCAAATTAGTGAAGAAAGGCAGAGTTATATAATATATAATTTTCATGATTCACATACCACTGTTTGTTTTTTTTTCTGTATAGTTGAAGTTGAACATAAACGTTTAGTTGGACTGTTTAAATATTTTGTGAAATTGAACTCTTACAGATACTCAAACATTAAATCCTAATTAAAATATTTAAAAAAAACAATAAAACTAAAAATGATGGTACATGCCTGTGATCCCAGCATAAGGAGGCTGAGGTCAGAGTAAAAGGACCTCAGAGCCACCCTGAGACTCTGTCCCAAAATAAAAGAAAGTAGTAAAATACTGTTTTATTTATACATGAAAAGAAGTGTAATAGCTGGATTAGGGGTGTCATAAAGAAAAGCTACACTCCAATCCTAGTTTCCCTTGGCTCCACCCACAGGAAGAAAGAAAGAAAGAAAGAAAGAAAGAAAGAAAGAAAGAAAGAAAGAAAGAAAGAAAGAAAGAAAGAAAGAAAGGAAGGAAGGAAGGAAGGAAGGAAGAAAGAAAGAAAGAAAGAAAGAAAGAAAGAAAGAAAGAAAGAAAGAAAGAAAGAAAGAAAGAAAGAAAGAAAGAGAGAGAAAAGAAAAGGAGAAGCTACAAGGATAATACAGAGTTTAAATGTGCATGTTCCCTAAAATTGACTCTTGTGCTGTTCTAGATCATCTATCAGACACTGGCACATTATTATTAACTGAACTAGGATTATCTTTCCAATTCCCTCTGTTTTTTGTTTGTTATTTGTTTGTTTTTTACTAAAGCTCCTTTTAGGTTCCAGGATCAAAGCTGGAATATCATGTTATGCATTTGACATCTGATATAGTTTTCTCCAATCCATCCTAATTTCCGAGTCTTTCCTAATTTCCCATGACTTTGAGAGTTTTGAGAGACAATATTCAGTACTTTTTAGAATGTCTGTCAGTTGGGATTGTGTGGTGTCTTCCAGATGATTAGACTGAGGGTATGGATTTCAGTCACAAATCCCACACAGGTGAACTGATATTCTCATCATTTATCAGTCAGTACATAATGAACATGTATGATTGCTGACGATATCGCTGTCAGTTAGAGGGGCGTCTGTCAACCATCTGACAAGTCCTTTTCCTCACACATTAGTTCAAGGCAAGTCATTATGTCCAGACTATATTCAAGGGACCCAGAGTATATTTTATTATGACCCTTTACTTAGTGACAAAGTTCATTTTGCCAACTTCAACATGAATTTTCTCTAAATGTCAATTTGTTACTTTTTATAAAAATTAATGTCACCATAAGCACTGTTTACTACACACTGCTCATTTTGCATTATAGTATCTACTGTAGAATACTCTTTCAAGTATTAGTGGTGGGCTAGGAAAATTGCATAATTTTGTGTAAACATAAGGGCGGAAAAATAAACAACTGAAGGACAAAGTAGGTGATGCACTGTTACAGTCTTACTCAGGACACAGGAAATTTGTCCTCAACCATGTGAGCATGCTTTCTGTTCATGCTATGGAGAAGAACAGAAAGTTCAAACAGTGGAACATTTTTGCAAATTTTATTCCATTTTCAGGATTCAGAAATGTCCTATCCTACAGTTTAGAGGAAGAGCAGGCTTTCACTCATGCTTCATTTTAATGACACACATAATTCAACTAAAAATCCTAAAGCCAAGCATTCTAAAACTATAAACCCTTGAGTCGTCATCTTTCTAACTAGGCTTCATGAACTCTGACCACTGTTATGAAAGTGATCTCGTAAAAATTCTAAGCACTGAAAAGTAGTTGTTTGCTCAGTGGAACATCCTCTTTCCTAAATTTTTAAAATAACATTCTTGCTCATTACCTTCATTATTTAAGAAGTTTGAGTGCTTTTCTCTATTTGTGCGGCCGAATTTTGAGACTGGTAAAAAAAAATCTCTTTATTAAACAAGAGTTCTACAGATGTGAGATGGTCTCGCCCAGAAGCAGTTTGAGTCTGAGGTATTTGGAGTATGAAGTAAGAGTCTTTACTTCTATTGACTCTCTGTGGGCTGTTTGGCTTCTTGGCAGGCATGTTTTACATGTTGAATATTTCCCATGAATACTTTCTTTTTTGTTTAGTGTTTTGTGGCCTCAGGTTCTAGAAGGTAACCAATAAATTAAGCAAAACAAATTAAATATCCCTTTTTTCATGCTTTGGTTATATACCTTTAAGAGGAAAGTCTTTGGTGCCTAAATTTTCTACTTAATTGACTAAACTCTAGATTTTTGTTTTGCTTGTTATAAACCCTCAACAAGTTTGTAATTTCCTTTGAGGATAGGGATTATCTTGTGTTTATTTATATCCAAAGGACTCTATACACTTCTCAGTGCAAAATCAAACTTCAAAATAAAAAGAAAACCTCTTTAGGTTTTACTCATTTCTAAAAATGTTAAAAGATATTTGCCAACAAATTAATACTGTAAAATTGAATCAAGGAAATGGTTCAAATACCTAATGAGCTAAAGGCTCACTAATGCTTCAGAAATACCATCTTGTATGACTGTTATGTAATGTATGAAAGACTCTTACCTATTAGTGTAGCAGATTTCTGCATCTTCATTGTTTTCTCAGCTTGGCATGCTAACCAAACAAGTGGCTTGCTGTTTCTGCCCCTTCAGCTGTGCATTAGGGAGATTAAGCCAAGAAACCAAGCAGAAAACATGAATCATACAAGCTCAGGTAAAACCTACGCAACCTTACCTGATTTCTCACTGTACCCCCTTTCTCTTGCTTTCCTCAAGCTTGATCCTCATCACTAATGCAGGGATCATTCATATTCTGGAGGCATCACTCACACTACAGTGTATTCCAAATGACAAACAGACAAGATCAGAAAAGAAACTCTCCATGCCATATCATAGTTAAAACACTAGACACCCAAAACAAAGACAAAATTCTGAAAGCCACAAGAGAAAAACAAGTGACCTCAAAGGGGAAACACATCAGAATTACAACTGACTTCTCAGTGCAAACTATGAAAGCAAGAAGAATGTGGAACAAAGCATTCCCAGTGTTAAAGGACTATAGATGCCAACCCAGGTTACTATACCCAGCAAAAATGTTGATTATAATTGAGGAAGAGAGAAAAATCTTCCATGACATAAATAAGATGAAAGAATACATGTCCAGAAAACCAATACTTCAGAGAATACTTGAAGCAATTCAAAGGACAGAAGAAAGGAGCAACCATCCCCAGGCACCTAGAAAGAGAAATTAATAAAAGCATAATTGCAGAAGTAGAAACCTAGACCAAAAATGCAAATGGATAATAAGGTGAAAGGAAGCAACACAAATCTATCAGTTATAACTTTAAATATTAATGGACTAAACTTTCCAATCAAAAGACATAGACTGGGAGATTGGATTAGGAAACAGAACCCATCTATATGCTGTCTACAAGAAACACATCTTACCTTCAAGGATAGCTTCATACCTTAAAGTGAAAGGATGGAAAAAATATTCCAAGCAAATGGTACCAAAAAGAAAGCAGGTGTTGCTATTTTAATATCAGACAAAATAGACTTCAAAGTAATAGAAATAAGAAGAGACAAAGAAGTCCATTACATTTTTATAAAAGGGACAATTTACCATGAAGATTTCACAATTATGAATATATATGCCCCAAACTCTGGTGCACCAAACTTTATAAAGACAATTCTCCAGGACCACAAGGCACAGATTAACCCCAGTACACTCATAGTAGGGGATTTCAATACCCCACTGAGCCCTTTGGACAGGTCAACAGGACAAAGAATAAACAGAGAGACATCTGAACTGAATGATACGATACACCAAATGGACCTCACAGACATCTACCAAATATTCTATCCTAATACCAGAGAATACACTTTCTATTCAGTGCCCCACGGAACATTCTCCAAAATCGGCCACATACTGGGACACAGAAGAAACCTCCACAAATACAAAAAGATTGAAATAATTTCATGCATTCTATCAGACCACAGGCAATAAAGCTCACTATCAAACACCAGGATAAGCCCCAAAACCTACAAGAATACTCATGGAGACTAAACCAACACACTGATGACTACTGAAGGGTCAAGGAAGAGTTAAAGAAAGAAATAAAAAGCATTCTGGGAACTAAATGACGATTGATCATACAACACAACCAAACTATGGGATACTTTGAAGCAGTTCCTAAGAGGGGACGTTTCGTTTATAGCCCTGGGTGCCTAGATAGAAAAACAGAAAGAGCACAAGTGAAACCTCCTAACACTGCAGCTAACAACACTTGAGAGACAAAACGATGAACCCTCCATACAGCAGACAGAAGAAATAACAAAAAATCAGGGCAGAAATCACTGAAACAGAAACAAAGCAAAAACAATACAAATAAATCAATGACTCCAAAAGTTGGTTCTTTAAAAGAATAAATAAGATTAGGACGACCTCTAGCCAGTTAAACCAAAAGAAAGGAGCAGGAACAACTCCAAATGCTACAATCCATGCTGATGAAAGGGGAAATATCACACAGACAAGGAAAGATCCAGAAATCATATGGGACTACTTCAAACCCTTTACCCTACTAAGTTTGAAAACGTAGAAGAGGGGCTGGAGAAGATTTTTTTGCCTAGCGGTTAAGAGTGCCAACCCGCTCTTACAGATGCCGGGGTTCTATCCCAGAACCCACATGGCAGCTGAGAACCATCTGACACTCCATTCCAGGAGAACTCCGTTCCAGGGGAATCTGGACACCCTTCTCTGACCTCCGTGGCATTGCACGACACGGGTGTGCACAGACTTGCAGCAGACAGTACCTTGATAACATACAGAAATAACTAAATGCTGGGATGGTGGCTCACGCCTTTAATCCTAGCCCCTTGGAGGCAGAGGGCACGTGGAACTCTGTGAGTTCAGGCCAGCCTGGTCTACCGGGTGCAAGTTTCCGGACAGCCAGAGCTACGGGAAACCCTGTCTCAAAACGACCCCCCCCCAAAAAAAAAAAAAAGAAAAGAAAGAACAAGAAAACATAGAAGAGAAAGGAGAATATCTGAAATCCTGGAAAAAATACCTGGGAACAAAAAAGAAGAGAAAAAAAAAAAAAAAAAAAAAATAATATATGAAGAAATTGAAGATGTAATAAGAGCAACCTCCCCACTAAAAAAGCCCAGGCCCAGACGGTTTCACGGCCAAATTTCTATAACACATTTCAAAAAGATCTACAAACCATTATTAGTCAAATTGATTAGAAGGATACCAGCAGCAGCGGGAATTCTCCCAAATTCCTTCTGTGAAACCAGCATCAGTCTATTACCAAAACCAGGCAAAGAACAACAACAAAAGGGAACTACACACCCATCTCATTAATGACCACAGATGCCAAAATTCTAAAAATGATACTGGCAAATCACCTTACAGACCCACATTAAGATCATCCATCATGACCAAGTTGGATTCATACCAGAGATGCAAAGATGGTTCAACACAAATGAAAATCAATAAATATCATCAAGCATATAAACGGTCTGAAAGACAAAAACCACACGATCATCTCAATTGACACAGAAAAAGCCTTTGACAAAATCCATCATCCCTTCATGCTTAACGTCCAAGAGGGAATTGGATTGGAGGGATCATTCCTCAATGTAATCAAAGCCATATACAGGATGGCTGAGAAACATGATAAGAAGTGTTCAACATCACTAATAATTAATGAAATGCAAATTAAACCCACTTTAAGATATCATCTTACTCCGGTAAGACTGGCTAGGATCAAGAAAACAAATGATACCAAGTGCTGGAGAGGTTGTGGGGAAAGGGGAGCACTCATCCACTGCTGGCAGGAATGTAAACTCATACAGCCACTATGAAAAGCAGTGTGGAGAACCCTTGGAAGACTTGGAATGAACTTGCCACCTGACCCAGCCATACCACTCCTGGGTATGTACCCACAAGACTCATCTTACCGCGGAGATACATGCACAGCCATGTTTATTGCAGCTCTCTTCACAATAGCAAGGAGCTGGAACCAACCCAAGTGCCCCTCAACTGAGGAGTGGATAGAGAAAATGTGGTACATCTACACAATGGAGTTCTGTGCAGCAGTAAAGAAAGATGAGATCATGAGCTTTGCAGGTAAATGGCTGGAGCTAGAGGACAACATGCTGAGTGAAGTAACATAGTCCTAGAAAAGCAAAGGAAGAATAGTATCCCTCATCTGTGGATGGTAGCAGCAATTACCTAATTGTATGGCAAATTGAGCCATGTCAATGTGATCTGAAAACAACTGTGGTCTTATATTGTGAATCCCCTAAAAGTAATAAAAAAAAGAAAAATATTTCTCAACCATTTTCATCTTTTGACACCTCCCTGTTCAATTCATTGTTTTAATTCTTTTCATTCTTAATTGGGATTTTTTTTTTTGGTCTTTTTGAGAGAGGGTCTCCCTTTAGTCCCAGCAGGCTTGGAGCTCATTATGTAGATCAGGCTGGCCTTGAACTCACAGAGATCCACTTGCCTCTACCTCCCAAGTGCTAAAATTAAAGTCGTGCACCACCACACTCGGTGAGAGTTTTTCTCTTTGATATTTAGTTTTCTTTGTTCTTTGTATATTCTAGATATTACCATTCTGTCACAGGTATGGCTAGTAAAGAGGCTTTTCCATTTTATGGATTGCCTCTTCACTCAAATGATGGTGTTGAGTGATGTAAAGAACCTAGACTCAGAAAGAAAAACATCACATGTCCTCTCTCTGAATCCTTATTTATTCATGTTTAAATTTGAAAATCAATGGAGACCAGAAAACTAGTAAAAGCCCTTGGGGAAGGGAGGTTTCATGGGAGGGAAGCTAGAATGTAGTGATGTGAAGAAGGAAAGAGGAATAACGGACTAGGAAGAGCTAGATGTGGTGGGTCATGGGAGGGCAAGGGGAGGACTGAGATGGGGACATATAGCTAACACTAAAGACCTTTAGAAAACGTCGTATAGAAACCTACCACTATAGATGCTTTTCTTTTAAAGCTAATTTTTATTGAGTGCATTTCATTCGACATTTCTTAATCAAATTTAGACTCATTCCCCCATCCATCCCCACCCCAGAGCTCATGGATTCTGTCATGCATGTTAAGTCCTGTCTTGCATCTTTTTCTCAGTCTTTTATAACTTTTTCAATGCACAAGTTTACTGTTTTGGTCAGTTCTTTGAATAGTTTTTTCTATCTCTTTTTTTGTTCCCTTTAATTTAATTTAATTTTTTATAATTTTATTTATTTATGTGTATGAATGTACTGTCTGCATGCAAGTTTGTGCACCCGTGTCGTGCAATGCCGCGGAGGTCAGAAGAGGGTGTCAGATTCCCCTGGAACTGGAGTTCCCCTGGAACTGGAGTTCTCCTGGAACTGGAGTTCTCCTGGAATTGGAGTTTCAGATGGTTCTCGGCAGCCATGTGGGTGCTGGGGATCAAACCCGGGTCCTCTGTAAGAGCGGTCGGCACTCTTAACTGCTAGGCCATCTCTCCAGCCCCTAATTTTATATTATTCCAAAATATGCATTTATACACTCCACACATAAATCAAAGTTACAAATTCTGAAAATAAACAATAGGTCAATTCCTAAACACATTTAGAGATTCACATTTTAACAGTAAAGTTGCATGCAGGTAAAAAGACGTGTAACTTTGCATTCATTTTTTTTAAAATATGAATATATATCTTCCATCCAAATACAGTAATTACAATCTGTGAATACAAATGGTAGGACAATTTTAGAGCCCATTAAGAGATTCACATTGGAATAGCACAGTTGCTTTCAGATACAAGGAAATACAATAATAAAGTTGCTGAGTTTGCCTGCCAACTGGGGATTTAGTACTAGCATCCACAAATGAGATAAACCATTTGCCTTTTTTTTTTTTTTTGGTCTGGGACTGTGTTACTTCACTTAGCATAATGGCTTTGAGTTCCATCCATTTACCAGCAAAGCTCATGATGTCTTCTTTCTTTACCACTGCATAAAACTCCATTGTGTAGATGTACCACATTTTTGTTATCCAGTCATCAGTGGAGGGGCATTTGGGTTGATTCCAGGACTTTGCTATTGTGAAGAGAGCTGCAATAAACATAGCTGTGCATGTATCTTTGCAGTAGGATGAGTCTTGTGGGTCTATACCCAGGAGTGGTGTGGCTGGGTCAGGTGGTAGGCTCATTTTGAATTTTTAAGCGTTCTCCACACTGCTATCCAGAGTGGTTTTACCAGTTTACATTCCGACCAGCAGTGGATGAATGTTCCCATTTCCACACAATTTCTCCAGTATTTGGTGTATTTTGTTTTCTTGATCTTGGCTAGTCTTATTGGAGTGAGATGATACCTTAGTGTGGTTTTAATTTGCATTTCCTTAATTATTGATGATGTTGAACACTTTTTAAGATGTTTCCCAGTCATCTTTACTTCCTTACTGGTGAAGTCTCTGTTCATCTCTTTACTCTATCTTTTGAGTAGGTCATTTGTTTTCTTATTTTTTTTTAAGTAGTTTATATATTCTAATTGTTAATGCTCTGTCAGATGTATCAGTGGTGAAGGTTTCCTCCCACTCTGTAAGTTTTTTCTTCACTTCCTTGATTTGTTTCTTTAGCTGTACAAAAGCTTTTGAATTTGATGAGGTCCGACTTGTCAGCTGTTGTCCTTATTTCCTGTGCAGCTGCTATTTGGTTTAGAAAGTCTTTTCCTATGCCTATGTCTTATAGGTTGCTGCCAACTTTTTCATCTATCACCTTCAGGATTTCAGGATTTAGGTTGAGATATTTTATTCACTTGGAGTTTATTTTTGTTCAGGGTGAGAGGTAGGGGTTTACTTTTGTTCTTCTATAAATGGTGATCCAGTTTTGCCAACACCATTTGCTGAAGATGCTATCCTTCTTCCATTGAGCTTTTTTGGCCCCCTTGTCAAATATGAGGTGGCTGAAGTTATGTGAGCTCAAGTTTGGATCCTCAATTTTGTTCAATTGGTCAATGGTTCTGTTTTTTGTCAGTACCAGTCTGTCTTTATGACTATAGTCCTGTAATATAGCTTAAAGTCTGGTAATGTAATCCCCCCAATATTTCACTTTTCAGTCAGGGTTGCTTTAGCTATTCGGGGTCTTTTGTTTTTCCATGTGAATTTAAGGATTTTTTTTTCTAATCTGTGAAAAAGCTCATAGGGATTTTGATTGGGATTGCATTGACTCTGTGTATTAATATGGGTAGAATGGACATTTTTACTATAATTATTCCAGTCCATGAGCATGGGAGGTCTTTCCATGTTTTGATGTCATTTTCAATCTCCTTCTTCAGGGTTTTAAAATTTTTGTGGTAGAGGTCTTTGGTGTCATTGGTTAGGTTTATTCCTAGGTATTTTTTGAGGCTATTGTGATTGGGAAGGTCTCCTTATAGTCTTCTCCAGTTGCTTATTGTTGGCTACTGATTTTTCTAGGTTTATTTTGTATCCTGCCACATAACTGAAAGTTTTAATCATTTCTAAGAGTTTTCTGGTTGAGTTTTTAGCATGCCTTAGGTAAACTATCATATCATCTGCAAAAAGGAAAAGTTTTATTTCCTCTTTTCCAATTAGCACTCCTTTAGCAATCATTTCATGCACTATGTTGAAGAGGAATGCCAATAGTGGACAGCCTTGCCATGTTACTGCCTTTAAGGGGAATGCTTCCAACTTTTCTCCATTTCAGATGATGTTGGCTATGGGTTTCTTGTGGGAACTTATGTGGTCTTCTCTGATCCACTCATTGTTCAGGATTGTGTTGTCTAGTCTCCATGTGTTCTTATAGTTATTATGGCTTTGATTACATTGAGGAATCATCCCTCCATTCCAATTCCCTCTAGGACTTTAAGCATGAAGGGATGCTGAATTTTGTTGAAAGCTTTTTTCTGCATCAATTGAGATGGTCATGTGGTATTTGTCTTTCAGCCCATTCATGTGTTTTATGATATTTCTTGATTTAGGTATGTTGAACAATCCCTGCATCTCTGGTATGAATCCAACCTGGTCATGATGGATAATATTTTTGATGTGGGTCTGTATGTGATTTTTAAGTATTTTGTTGAGAATTTTTGCATCTGTGTTCATTAATGATATGGCTCTATAGTTTTCTTTCTTGTTTGTGTCTTTGCCTGGTTTTGGTATTAGAGTGATGCTGGTTTCATAGAAGGAATTTGGGATATTTCCTTCCATTTGTATCCTCCTGAAATTTTGATTAGTAATGGTTGTAAAACTTCTTTAAATGCTTTATAGAATTCTGCTCTGAAACCCTCTGGGCCTGGGCTTTTTTTTAGTTGGGAGGCTTTTTATTACAGCTTCAATTTCCTCAAGTATTATGGATCTGTTTAAGCTGTCAATCTCTTGGTTAAAGTTTAACAAATCCCAGGATTTCAGATATTCATCCATTTCTCTTAGGTTTTCAAATTTAGTAGAGTATAGATTTTTGAAGTATTCTTGTATGATTGTCTGGATCTTTTCTATATCCGTTGTGATGTTTCCCCCTTCGTCATGAGTGATATTGATTTGGAGTTGCTAATTCTTTCTTTTGGTTAACTGGGCTAGAGGTCTGTCTATTTTGTTTATCTTTTCAAAGAACCAGCTTTTGGATTCTGGTTTTTTGGATTCTGGATTCTTTTTGGATTTTTTTTTGTATTGTTTTCTTTTTTTCTATTTTATTGATTTCTGCTCTGATTTTTATTATTTCTTCCTCTCTGTTGGGTTTAGGGTTCATTTGTTGTTGTCTCTCAAGTGTCTTTAGCTACAGGGTTAGATTGTTTATTTGTTCTCTTTCTTTTTTTTTTTTAATGCGGGCACTTAGCACTACAGATTTCCCTCTTAGGACTGACTTTAACATATCCCACATGTTTTGTTGTGTTGTATTGTCATTTTCATTTAGTTCTAGGAATGCTTTTATTTCATTCTTTACTTCTTCTCTGGTCCACTCATTGTTCAGGATTGTGTTGTGTAGTCTCCATGTGTTCTTATAGTTAGTATGGCTTACCCTGTTGTTAATATTGGGCTTTATTGCACTGTGGTCTGATAGAATGCATGGAATAATTTCAATCCTTTTTTATTTGTTGACATTTCTTTTGTGTCCCAGTATGTGGTTGATTTTGGAGGGGCATTGAGTAGAAAGTATATTCTCTGGTGTTTGGGTGGAATATTCTGTAGATATCTGTGAGGTCCATTTGGTGTATTGTATTGTTCAACTCTGATGTCTCTCTGTTGATTTTTTTGTCCAATTGACCTATCCAGGGGGCTCAGTGGGGTATTTAATTTCCCCATTGTTAGTGTGCTGGGACTAAACTGTGTCTTGAGGTCATGAAGGATTATGTTTATAAAGTTTGGTGCACTAGAGTTTGGTGCATAAACATTTAAGATTGTCAAATCTTCCTGGTTAATTATTCCATTGATAAGGATATAATGGCCTTCTTTGTATTTTCTGATTAATTTTACTCTAAGGTCTATTTTGTCTGCTATTAGAATAGCCACCCCTGCTTGCTTTTTGGTGCTATTTGCTTGGAATACTTTTTCCATCCTTTCACTCTAAAGTGGTGTCTGTCCTTGAGGGTAAGATGGGTTTCATGTAGGCAGCATATAGATGGATTCTGTTTCTGAATCCATTCTCCCAGTCTATGTCTTTTGATTGGGGAGTTTAAACCATTAATATTTAAGGTTATTATTGAGAGATGTGTGCTGTTTCCTTTCAACTTATTTTTCGCTTGCATTCTCGGTCTAGGTATTTATTTACTCTGTTATGCTTTTGGTAATTTCTCTCTTGTGTTGCTTTAGTTGCTCCTTTCTTCTGTTTTTGGGTTTTTTTTGTTTTTTTTGTTTTGTTTTTTTTTTGTATTGCTTAGAGTATTTTCCGAAGTCTTGGTTTTTTTGACATGTGTTCTTTCATTTTGTTTATGTCATGAAATATTTTTCTTTCTCCTTCAACTATGATTGACATTTTTGCTGGGTATAGTAATCTAGGTTGGCATCTAAAGTCATTTAGCACTGGGAATACTTTGTTTCATGTTCTTCTGGCTTTCATAGTTTGCACTGAGAAGTCAGCTGTGATTCTGATGGGTTCCCCCTTATATATAACTTGCTGATTTTCTGTTGTAGCTTTCAGTATTTTGTCCTTGTTTTGAGCATCTAGTGTTTTAACTATGATATGACATGGGGAATTTCTTGTCTGGTCTTGTCTATTTGGTGTTCTATGTGCTTCTTGTATTTGTATGGGTTAATTTTTTTTCAGTTTGGGGAAATTTTCCTCTATTATTCTGTTGAAGATCTGATCAATACCATTCTCTTGGGATTCTTCTTCCTCTATCCTTATGATGCAGAGATTTGTTCTTTTCATAGTGTCCCACATTTCCTGGTTGTTCCATTCTTGTGTTTTTTTTATTTTTCATAATTTTTACTTGAGGTTTCTAGCCATGCTATGTATCCTGTAGGTCTGATATTCTTTTTTCTGCTTCATCCATTCTGCTTCTGAGACTTTTTCCCATCCCATCTTTCTGATTGGATGAATGTTCAATTTCCTTTTTTATTTCATCCTGTGATTTCTTCAGTATTTCCACTTCCTTTTGGAGCTTTTCATTCTCTTCTTGTAGCTCCTTGCTTCGCTGGTCAATTTCTTTTTCTTTTCAGTCTGAGATCTTTTCAATGTTTCCACTTCTTTCTGTAGTTTCTCTTTCCCTCTAGTTCTTTTCGTAATTTATATTTCTCTTCCTCTAGTTCTTTTCAAAGTTTGTATTTCTCTTCCTCTAGCTCTTCTCAAAGTTTGTATTTCTCTTCCTCTAGTTCTTTTTGGAGTTTGTCTATCTATCCTTTTATTTCTTTCCACAGTTTATCATTCTTTCCTTCTAGTTTCTTCATGAGTTTTTCATTCTCTCCCTTTAGGTTTCTTTGTTCTTTGAATATGTCTCAGTTGTTCTTCTAAGGTCAGTGTCTTGGTTTCCTTCCAGGGAGATCTTATTTTTGGGATCTTCTACAGGATTAGTTGACTTCCATGGGGATTTATTTTGAGCTTTTACTATATTGTTGTTTTTCTATTTTGTCTTTGGCATGTGAATCTCTTCTTGTTCTTGTTTTTCCTCTCTTTGTTTGTTTGTTTGCCTTCTGTTGCTAATCTCAAATATTAATATGGAGGACTGGTTGGTCACTCAGTTTGCTTCCTGCTGATTTTTTCCTCAGTTTGGCTATGCAGCCTGGAAGTTCTGACACTGCTGGATCCTCCCAACCACAGTAAACCACAGGACCAGCAGTTTATACTTTCCACCACAGTATCAGTAGCTTGAGGTGGGGGCCGGGGAATGTAGGAATGAAACTTTGCCTAGCTCAAGGTGGACCTGTAAGACCTGTCCTGGAACTTCTGGGAATTATCTGATATCTATATGGGCATTTAAGTTGTCTCTGCGAGTTGTCTGTAGTCCCATGAGGTCAGGATATTGCTGTTTTCCTGCCTCGCCTATCTCTGCAAAGTCCCAGACACAGATGGCCCCTTCCCTTAAGGTATTGAACAAAATGTCACACCTCTAGTTTACTGGTTGCACAAACAGGAGCTCTGCAGCCCCCCATAGGAGCCAAGGTGGTTCACCCTTCCCTTCCTTCTGCTCCCCACTTCCTTGCCCAGAGCACCGTAGCCTTTAGTATATAAACACATTGCTGGCATGAATAAAACTGAGACTATGTTCTGAACCTTTTCTCTGAGTCCATTTCTTTCATTTCTCCTCTCTGGGTAACCTCTCATGGTCCCCTCCCCACTCCTTGCCAGAAGCTCAGCCTAAGAACTATTAGCCTGCTGGCAGGAAACAACTCTGAGGCTTACAGCCTTGTGAAGCTGCCTGCCTGGTTCCAGGAGGGAAGAACATCATGTGCGTTGTGGCCACATGTGACTAAAGGACCAACAGAGGATATATTTAACCAACAACTGGTGCCTAACAATATGGGGCTTGACTTTCCATGAATCACTGACACTGCTGGATCTTCCCAACCACAGTAAACCACAGCACCAGCAGTTTATACTTTCCACCACAGTATCAGTAACTTGGGGGGGGGGGTATTACTCCTTTGGCCCACATGCCAGACCCCACCTGGGCAAAGGGCACCAAGTGTGTGTGCCCTGGCTGTTCTTCTATCCATGTATGCAGTTCCTCTCTATGGTTCTAGTGTTGGGGTGTGGGTGAAAATGCTTCTTAATGAAAAAGTGGCCAGGAGTGAAAGGGGAGGGGCGGGGCTGCTGGGCGGTGGTGGCAGAGCCCTGGCAGTGCGGGGCTGAGCTTCTTAATGTATATACTTCTAATGTATATACATATACATAATTTAAAAAGATTGAAAGGAAATAACTAATAACGGGAATTTTTCCCTAATATGTACCATAGGCTAGCAAAGTAAAAACCCAATACCAGGAATGAAATTCCTCTTTTGAAGCTGTTAACTAAGGGTCCCATAGACCCTCACACAAGCCATTGCCCATGCTTTTGGTTGCTCACTAGAACGTGATGGTAAGCCCTACTGTTGAAGACACTATGTACATGAGTTGTAGACTAAATAAGGAGAAATCAAGCCGATACTGACTTCAAAGCTTCATCTCTACTGGATAGATTTCATAGTGCTGGAAAGTGCTATGCATGCTACCAGAAAGGAAAAGTAATCATCAACTTTGCCCAGCTATGAATCCTGTGAGTTACACCAACAGCTGGTCTGGCAAAATATGCCCATTGGTGCAATAGTAGCACAAATGTTATGGAAGTACCCAAACGCTTTCTGATTGGGTTTAAAGTCTGCTTTGCAAGATGCAGTCCATACCTGACACTGATATCAGGCCTGGAAATCTGGGGCTAAGATAAGCTATAGGCCATACAGGAGAATCCACTCTTATTATTCTGCTCAATAAAAACAGAATTAAACAACTTCTAATGATTTATTGTCATACTTATTGATTACTGCCAGTCTCACCAGAATAGATTCCTCGTGTAGCAGATGGTGGTTAACACAGAGACCTACAACTGTTCAACATGCAGATAAAGAGACTCCAGAGTGCCTATCTCTGAATAAGATACCTATATCAAACTTCTACCTCCAAAGTTTCAGGGTCCAATGTAGATGAGGGGATGGAAAGATTATAAGATCCAGATGTGGTAGGTGATGAAAGGAAACAGAGATTTTTCAGAGAGCTAAATAGTTACACATATGAACTCAAAATAATGATGAGAGCATGCACAAATACCACATAAATTCCAGCCATACAAAATCCCAGCATAGACTCTGGGAAGTGGGTAAGAAATTCCAATCCTAGCTGAACAACTTTTGATAACCAGTAGCCACTGGGAAGGGGAAATTCAATCTTAAGGATATGCCTCTGAGTAGGTTAACCAAGCTCCAGTGGTTGAATCTATTTTGAAGGGTCTTTGAGGAACAAATCTGACTTGATAGCCTGTGTGTGTGCATGTGTGTGTGTGTGTGTGTGTGTGTTACATAAAACCAGGTGGAGGTTAGTAAAGGGATTGCAGGTGAGGAAGAAGGTCTAAATATAATTAAAATATATTGTATAAAATAAATTCAACACACAATCATTAAACATTAAGTCATAAAAGAAATGCAAAATTTAAATGACTTTAAGGTACAACCTCATCCTAAAGAGAATGGTTAGCATCAAGAAATCTGACAAGAAATGTTGGAGAAAATGTTGGAGAAGAGGAATCCTCATTTTTGCTGCTTTCAGTGCAAATTAACACAGTCATTATGCAAGTATGTTTGGACAAGGCTCAAAAAATTACAACTAGAACTACCATATGATCAGCTAGTCCACTACTGAGCATATGTGTAGATAATACCACATTCTACCAGAAAGTTGTTTGGATAGGCCTGTTTACTGGTACTCTATGACAGTAAAGATATGGAAATAACCTAAGTGCCCATCAACAGATTAATTGGTAGGAAAATGTGATAAATATGATGAAATGTTTTTCAGCTCCCAGGAAAATAAAATGAAGGAATTTTCAAGTGATTGAATAAACTTGGAAAGTATAATATTAATCAAGATGATCCAAACCTATGAAGTAAAAAGCAACATGTTTGTCCTTGTATGAAGATACCTTGCCTATAATGGATGCAATATATATAAAACTTAGAAAGGAGACATAGGAATGGTAGCATTTGGCAATGAGAAAGAACAGTACAAGTAAAAGGACACATGTATCATGAAGAAGAGATAAATTCTGTCCTATGCCTTGATTCTGCTCCAGTTTTCCTCTTTTTGTGGTGAATAAGTACATAAATATAACCGATAGACTAAAAGTGTAAAACCCTAGGTGCATTACTTCAGATTGTGTGTTCTAACTATATATAAGTTCAATGAGATGAATAGAGTTTGAGACCTGTACAGTGTTTGAGTGACTACATTAATCTAGCTGTGCAATGCTTTTATTTTTGAGGTCATCACAAAAATGTGATTTTATTTTTATATTATTGTTATTGTTGTTGTTTTATATAGGAACTTTCTGTAACCCCAGCTGACCTGGAACTCACTCTGAGGTGGACCAGGACTGCCCTTAATCTCACAGAGGTCTACCTGCCTCTGCATCCTGAGTGCTGGGATTAAAGGTGCATACTACCATGCCTGGCTGTGGTTTTCATTTTAAAAAGAGAAAGAAAGAAAAAGCTTGATGGCATTTGTGGAACTCTCAATTCCAACAGTTGTGTTACATTTAAACTGTAATGAACATTTGGCTGGAATGTATGCATTAACAAGGGAGTCTCTGCCTCATGTAAGCTAGGTTTACCCTAGAAACCTAAGGAAGGACTGAAAAGAGTGAAGACTGTGCTGCCCCAGGATTTCTGGTTTGAATGGCCACAGACTAGAAAGTGATATATTCTGACCCATCTGATTCTGGGAGGAAGTCATTTGGTTATGGAATTTCTTCAATTTTTAAGTGCAAATTGGCTTTAGCTTTACAAAATGTAACAATAAAGCTCATTAAAACCATTCTTGGCCAATTGTCTTTATTCCAAGCTCAAGTTTTCAAGTATTATTTTCAGTCCATATTTTGAAACTAAAACCACTTTGGAGATCTTAATTTTAATTTGTTTTTTTATTTAAAGTTTGTTTATACTCATTTTTCTAACTACTCCAAGAGAATATATTTAACCAAAGGCAAAGAACAATATGTGGGACAATTTTTCTCAAGTTGACATGGATGCTGGGGAGGTATGTCATAAGGATTGCTTTAACATTGTATTTCATGTTTTCTACATTGTAGTTCAAGTTAATAACAACTTTGCTAATATGACTGACCATTTTGTTTGACATGAACTATGCTATGTTTTCTAACAGGTTACAAAGGTTCCGCTGGATGCCATGCCTCATCCTGTTGGCCTTTGAGTAACCTATTGTCAAGTTAAATGTACACTCCAAGATACTCTATGATAAATAGTCTTTGAAGCTGTAAGGTGATATACAGCAATTCTTGGAGATGTGATAGAATATTATTTTATAGTCTATATTATTCTAGGATTTTGTGGTTAAGACATATCCTATCTTTCTATCTAGATACCTAGTGGTAAACCACACCATCAGTGTCCCTTAAATCTAGTGTGGCCATGTGGCTAAAACTTAGTCAATGAGATGTAACCATAGAAGCTGTCTGTGAATTCCTAAAAGTCTCATTAAGGAGCTTCCTGTTCCTTTCAGTTTTCTTCCCCTATTGCTGTAATAGGTGAGGCTATGGAAGAGAGTCTACCGTATTGCCTGAGCCATGGAAATGAAGGTTTACTTTTAGTTTTTTCTAGCTAAGTAGTGGAGTTGCCCATCTCTTGTATGTCACTTCTTTCATGAGAAATGAATTTAGCTTATTTTATACTTTATGCAGCCAAGCATTCTAAATATGAAGTAGATTTTTTTTACTATAAGTGGAATTCCTATAGTAGAAAACCTGAAGTGTGACAATAGGATAGTGGAAGGACCAGAAAATAAATATATGTTCAGAGAGGAAGTTACCACATGCCCTGCTATAACACATAAGAAGGCTCACAGTCAGGATGTATGCCTCTTGCTGTTGCAAACTATCAGGTTTAGAGAAACCATCAGGTTTAGACAAATTTTCATTTAAAAAGTGACATGAAAGCTAGATTTAGAGTCCTCAGGCAGAAACAGAAAGGGTAAAAATTTCTTCTTGACTGAAGGAGGAATCCTCTACTTATGACCTCAAAATATCCCAAATGGAAGGCTTATTGTTACATACTGATACAGAAAAGTTTCCAGGTATCTAGTATCTAAAGGGAATGAGAATCATCAAAAGCCTGAGGACCTGGAACCATCTGTTCATCTTAAAGGAACTATCTGTCCTTTTCCTTAAACACTACTTGAAGGAAAAAGAAAGAAAATCAAACAAGCTGAAGAAAAGATATAATTTAAAATAGAATGGCTAGGACAGGTTTTTTTTTATTTTATTTATTTATTTTTTATATGTATGAATGTACTGTCTGCATGCAGGTTTGTGCACCCACGTCATGCAATGCCACAGAGGTCAGAAGAGGGCGTTAGATTCCCCTAGAACTGGAGTTAAAGATGGTTCTCAGCCGCCATGTGGGTGCTGGGGATCGAACTCGGGTCCTCTGCAAGAGCAGTTGGCACTCTTAACCACTAGGCCATCTCTCCAGCCCAAATTTTTAATGATCCATTTATTCCAACTCTTCCAAGAGTTAAAGGAGTCAGGCCCCTGGGTGCTGAAGCAGGAGTATTTCAAGTAAGGGATAATATGTGCCCCTAAAATCAATAGGGTTTCTTTTGTTTAATTAAAAAAACCTCTTTTACATAGAAAATTAAAAAAAAAAAAGACTGAGAGGGGGATCAAAGACATGTATGGCAGAATGCATGATGCATGAGCCCTGCTGGGGTGGGGAGCATGGGGGATGGGTCTGAATTTGATTGAGAAATGTTGTATGAAATGCGCAGAGCTTCAATTAAAAATTGGCTTTAAAAAACCTCTTTCTGATTTACTGTTACCCTAGGGAAATAGGCTAGTATTGGATTCATTATGTAGCCCAGGCTGGCCAGGAATTCTTGGTCCTTCTGCCTCAGCTACCCATATGCTGGGATCACAAGCAGTTACTGTGCTTTACAGCCAAGAAGAATTCTTAGACATTTTCATACTCAGACTCACTTTTTCTAGAATCCTTGCGTCTTTATCCATTTTTATGAGGTAAACTGGAATAAAGACATAGACAATTGAAACTAAAGAAAACAACAAAACAAAACAAAAAAAAAAAAATAGTGAGTTTGAAAGCGCTTTGCCTAGCCATAGTCTTTGATGATAATTATACATAGATCCCAGAGAAAGTAAATAGCTCTTATGTCTGTGATTTTTTTTTTTTTTTTTGGTTTGATAAGTTTTGGTTTGGTTATAAAGCACTAAGAAATCCATAGAACCATGTATAATTCTACTTGGAGTTCAGGCAAGGACTCTAGTTTTCAAGTTTCCACTGTTATTATTTTTTTAATCTAGATCTGTGCCCCCCTCCCTGCCCCCCCACCCCACCAGAGCTCATTCATTCTGCCAAACATATTTTTCATTTTTTTACTCGCTCTCTCTCAAAATTATCAAAGAAGAAGTTTACTGTTTTGAGCAGAAGTTCACCGTTTCAGTCAGTTATTTGATGCAGACTTTTCTGTTGTTGTTGTTGTTGTTATTATTCCTTCCAATATCCATCACTCCAAAATATGCACATATGCATGCCACATATATCATAGGTTTTAGCATCTTCAGCTTATCATTTTTTTTAATTAGGCTGAAATATGTCATGTTTGAAGTCTCCTCCTTGGCAAGCCCAAACCACCATCAGTTCTGCCCTTGTGTTCCACACTGGGGTTTTCCCTTCCCATGGTCACAAAATCAGGTCCAGTAAGCACCATGTCCTGTCTTGATCTTCCTGTACTGATCTCCATGATACAGCCTGGGTAGTCCAACAATGGCAGTCTATACTCTGAAGAAGTGGAAACCTCAGTAGCAGCTCAGTCCACAAGTTGGATGTCTCAGCAGTCCTCATCTGGCACTGAAGGTTTGGAGGATGATTGGAGAGACATGACACTTCATTCCATGTTGGAAGGTTGAAAAGCTGTGTCTTCTCATATCTTTGAAGGATGACAAAAACAGTGGCAGCCACAGGGTAGTTTCATTTGCCAGGAAGACAGGCAAAACAACTGTACTTGTTTTTGTCGTTTTACTAAGATCTCAAGTTTTATACCTGAAGTACAATTTCTCAGGTTTTACTATTTATTTATTTATGGTTATACTTTCCTTTTGGGTGTTTTTATTTAATTTCACTGAATATTTATTTATTTATTTATTTATTTATTTATTTATTTATTTATTTATTTTGAGTGTCCGGACTATATTGCTGTAGTTTCACCATTCACCCCAATTGCAGCCCGTACATTCTACCATGCCCCTTCTTCCACAGATTGTTCCCTAGGCTTAGAAAAGGGGCACAGGTGGATGAGAAGCAAAACATTCTACTTTCTCTGGAGCTGTTGTCTTGGGCTCTGGTCAGTTCTGGCTGTTTCCTTTCATGGGCTGACAGTTTGTCCAGGAATAAGCTTTCGATCCTACTAATGAAGCACAAGCAATTAGATATATAGGTATTTAAAGAGTACTAATTGTTATGGTAGGTTACTTTGGTATGGACACAGATGTTCCGATGGTATGTTAATCTATGAATTACATTTTTTCTGTAAAATATGACAGGGTCTTACTGTGGCTTATAACATCTCCTAACCATTAGAGGATGTAAGCTTTTGGCATCAGCCGTGGGTTATTCCTCCAAGGAGAGAGCTAATAGCCAATTAGATTTGGGATATACAGGCATATGGCTGCCACTGCTGCACAGTATTTCCAGGCAGGTGAGGTGTAGCTGGTGCTGGCGGAGGAGTCTTGCCTGACTCAAGGAGGCCTATATTTGCTTTGTTGGTTTAGTGGCCTTTGGTAACACTCTCTGATATTCTAGAGACCAACTGTACACTTGCAAGTTCGGTCTCAGTGCATCTTTCCCATGCTTACATCAGGTCTTTGACAGCAAGGCCTTAATGCTTCTCTTCTTGCAGGTATCCCAGTTTACAGGCAAGAAGCCTTTACCTTTGTGGGGGGGCTTGGATCCCTTGGCCAACATCTCCTTGGTAGAATAATCCATTGCTGATATCAGAGCTCTCCTGTATTAATATATTTTGCTTAAGTGCATAGCTTAAGGAGACTTTAGTATTATATTTGGATCTGAATAGAGAATAATCCTTTTCACAGTTCCTATGTCTATTA
>VZQC01012480.1:155734-283836 GCA_009823505.1 Rhizomys pruinosus | reverse complement strand
GAATATAGACACATGTCCCTCTCCCACCCCTCCCACCCCTCCTGATTCACCATTTCAGTCAGTTTTCTGATGCAGTCTTTCTGTTGTTGTTCTTTTAATAGACATCCCTCTCACAAGAAATATTTACAACTGGGTTATTGGCGCTAGCATCCACAGATGAGGGATACCATTCGTTGTTTGTTTTTCTGGGTCTGTGTTAATTCACTTAATATAATATCTTCTAGCTCCATCCACTTAGCTGCAAAGTTCATGATGTTGTCTTTCTTTACTGCTGCATAGAACTCCATTTTGTACCTGTACCACATTTTCTCTATCCACTCATCAGTTGAGGGACAGCTTTTTGCTATTGTGAACAGAGCTTCAATAAATATAGCTGTGCATGTATTTCTGCAGTAAAATGAGTCTTGTGGGTATATACCCAGGAGTGGTATGACTGGCTCAAATGGCAAGCTCATTTTGAGTCTTCCAAGGGTTCTCCACACTGCTTTTCATAGTGGCTGTACAAGTTTACATTCCTACCAGCAATGGATGAGTGTTCCCCTTTCCCCCACAACCTCTCCAGCACTTGATATCGTTTGTTTGCTTGATCCTGGCCAGTCTTATCAGAGTGAGATGATATCTTAGAGTGGTTTTAATTTGAATTTCCCTAATTATTAGTGACGTTGAACTGTTTTTAAGATGTTTCTCAGCCATCTCTAATTCCTCCTCTGTGAAGTCTCTATTCAGTTCTTTGCTCCATCTTTTGAGTGACTCATTTGTTTTCTTTCTTCTTTGTTTTTTTGAGTAGCTTGTATACTCTTGAAATTAATGCTTTGTCAGATGTATCTGCAGTGAAGGTTTCCTCCCACTCTGTGGGTTTTCTCTTCACTTCCTTTATTGCTTCTTTTGATGTACAGAAGCTTTTGAGTTGAATGAGTTCCCATTTGTCAATTGTTGATCTTATCTCTTGTGCAGCTGCTGTCTGATTTAGGAAGCTTTTTCCTCCACCTATGTCTTGTAGTCTGCTGCCAAGTTTCTCTTCTATCACCTCCAGAGTTTTGGGTTTCACGTCGAGGTCTTTGATCCGTCTGGAATTGACTTTTGTACAGGGCAAGAGGTAGGGGGTTAATTTCATTCTTCTACAGGTGGTGATCTAGTTTTGCCAACACCACTTGCTGAAGATGCTGTCTTTCCTCCATTGTGTCTCCTTGGCCCCCTTGTCAAATATGAGGTGGCTGAAATTGTATGTGCTCCGGTTTGGATCTTCGGTTTTATTCTATTGGTCAAGAGAATAGTTTTGATCAGATCTTCAACAGAATAATAGTTGAAAATTTTCTCAAACTAAAAATAGATAAACCCATACAAATAAAAGAAGCACACAGGACTTCAAATAGACAAGATCAGAAAAGAAACTCCCCACACCATGTCATAGCTAAAATGCTAGACGCCCAAAACAAAGACAAAATTCTGAAGGCTACAAAAGAAAAACAAGTCACATTCAAAGGGAAACCCACCAGAATTACAACTGACTTCCCTCTTGGTGCAAACCATGAAAGCAAGAAGAACATAGAGCAAAGCATTCCCAGTGTTAAAGGACTATGGATGCTAACCCAGAATACTTTACCCAGCAAAAATGTCGATTATAATTGAAGGAGAGAGAAAAATCTTTCATGACATAAACAAGATGATAGAATCCATGTCCAGAAAACCAACTCTTCATAAAATACTTGAAACATTTCAAAGGGCAGAAGAGAGGAGCAACAATCCTCAAACACCTAGGAAAAGAAACTCATAAAAACATAACTGTAGGAGTAGAATCAGAGGCTAAAAGTCCAAATGGATAATAAGGTGAAAGGGAGCAACAAATACAAAAAGATTGAAATAATCTTATGAATTCTATCAGACCACAGTGCAATAAAACTCAATATCAACACCAAGATAAACCCTACAACCTACAAGAATAAATGGAGACTAAACATCACTCTCCTTAACAATGAATGGGTCAAGGAAGAAATAAAGAAAGAAATAAAAACATTCCTGGAACTGAATGACAATGATAATACAACACAGCAAAACCTATGGGACACTTTAAAAGCAGTCCTAAGAGGGAAGTTTACAGCTCTAAGTGCCTACATTAAAAAAACAGAAAAAGCACAAGTGAATGATCTAGCATGCAGCTAAAAATACTTGAGAGACAACAACAAATGAACCCTAAATGCAGCAGACAAGAAGAAATAACAAAAATCAGAGCAGAGATCAATGAAATAGAAACAAAGAAAACCATACAAAAAAATCAATGAATCCAAAATTTGGTTCTTTGAGAGAATAATATAGACAGACCTCTAACCCACTTAACCAAAAGAAAGAAGGAACAACTCTAAGTCAATAGAATCTGTGATGAAAAGGGAAATATCACAACAGACAATGAAAATATCCAGACAATCATATGGGAATACTTCAAAAACCTATACTCTACTAGAAGAAATGGATGAATATCTGAAATCCTGGGAATCAGCAAAGCTCAACCAAGAAGAGATCAACAGCATAAATAGACCAATAATACAGGAAGAAATTGTAGATGTAATAAGTAGCTTCCCTACCAAAAAATGCCCAGGCCCAGATGGTTTCATGGCAGAATTCTATAAAATATTTCAAAAAGACTTACAACCATTACTACTCAAGTTGTTTAGAAGGATACAAATGGAGGGAGTTCTCCCAGATTCCTTCTGTGAAGCCAGCATCACGCTATTACCAAAACCAGGTAAAGATACAACCAAAAAGGAGAACTATAGACCCATCTCCCTAATGAACACAGATGCCAAAATTCTAAACAGGATACTGGCAAATCGCATACAGACCCACATCAAGAAGATCATCCATCATGACCAAGTTGGATTCATACCAGAGATGCAGGGATGGTTCAACATANTCTCGTGTCATGTCAATGGATGAATCTTCTTGAGTGGGGTCTGTATGAGATTTTCCCAGTATTCCTGAGTTTAGAATTTGGCATCTGTGTCATTAGATGAGATGAGGTCTACAGTTCTCCTTTTTGGTTGTACCTTTACCTGTTTTAATTGCTGTGATGCTGGCTTCATAGAAGGAAATCTGGGAGAACTCCCTCCATTTTATCCTCTAAAACAACTAAGTAGTAAGGTTTGTAAGTCTTTTTGAATATTTTATAAAATTCTGCCATGAAACCGAATCTGGGCCTGGGCATTTTTTGGTAGGGAAGCTACTTTGGTTACAAATCTACAATTTTCTGTCTGTTATTATTGGTTTCGGGTTTATTCTTTAATTATGCTAAGTTGATCTCTTCTTGGGTTGAGCTTTGGTGATTCCAGGATTTTAGATATTCTCCACTTTCTATTAGCCTAGAAATGTATAGGTTTTTGAAAGTATTCCCATATGATTGTTCTTGGATATTTTCATTGTCTATTCTGATATTTTCCCTTTCATCACAGTTCTATTGACCTTAGAGTTGTTCCTTCTTTCTTTTGGGTTAAGTGGGTTAGAGGTCTGTATAATTATTCTCTCAAAGAACACAAATTTTGGATTCATGATTTTTTGGGTATGGTTTTCTTTGGGTTTCTATTTCATTTGATCTCGGAGCTAACTAAGGGAGTTTTGTTGGAATATTTTGATTGTAATATTACCCTCTCTAGATGTTCATATGGCTACGGAATTTTATAGGGATATCACCTTTTGTTGTTTTTGGTTTTCTTCATCATAGGATTTTATTTTCTTTTTGATAGAAATTTCTTTAATTGACCCTATGATCAGGTACATCAACATAAGGAGGGATGCCGCCATTCTGTTTCGGTTTTGTCTTGGAGATGGATTATGGTCACACCTTGGAATAGAGGGCGCCTTAATACACTTCCACATATTGAGACGAGGAGCGTATTTTTTTAAGAGTTTACACCATCAGTTGTTAGTTTCCTAGTGTTTTGGAAGGATGTGCTGCTTAATAAATGTATGATAAAAGTTGTTCCCAATATATTCAGTTATCTCCAATGTGGTTTTATTGATATTTCCATTTTGCGTTGAGTTCCTGCTTTCGCTCAGCATGTTTTGCGATTTATTGTATTTGGTAGTTCCTTCAGCGGGAGACGAAAGAAGGTGCCCCAGCTGGATCCAGAACAGACTGAATTGTTGATAGACATTGTAGGTTATATGCACCTGCCAAAAGCACTAATCAGTCATGATGTCCCAGAAGATGACAATGCAATGCGTTTATACCTTATTGCCTTTTGGTTAACTTCAGTCTAAGAAATATGTAAGTGCATAAACGGCCGTTGTGCCTATTTAAATTAATACTTTTGTTTTTAGCATGGTGTGTTTTACTTTTCTCTATTTCTTTGGCCCGAAGCCAGTAAGGAGTGGTAACTTTTTTATTGGGCTGTATTATTCGTAATCTGCTCCATATTTGTGGTTGTAGAACACAATATGTAATTTGGGTGGGATGTATTAATGCGATTTATAAGTTGTCATAACCTTTTAACTCGATTTTAAGATTGCTCTCCTTTGCCATGAGAAGAGGATATTATTTATCCTTACTATAATAAGATATATTTATCAATTTTTTTTTCAAGTCATTTGTCTACAACTGGTTATCATCACGATTTTTTCTACACTCCCATTTTATCTCTAATTCGGCAAATTATATGGAGATTCCATTTTGTTTAGCCATGGGCTCTCTTGAGGTGACATATTTATTGCTCTGCCACTAGTGCTACACTGTATACTATGTGAGGTGTTATTTTTCCTTATACACTTAATGGTAGTAGGAACTCGGACATTATAAGCACGGGGAATTGTTCATGCTACCCTTTCATTCAGCTGCGCTTCTCTCTGGGACTCTCCGTTTTTGCATATAAATCAAATCTAGTGGGGTGGTTTCAAATGTTAATATTATTTAATTGTAAAAGAGAAGTTTATAGGGTTAAATTTTTTTGACTGCCACTGAAGACTAGCCCGTGATATTTATTCTATCATATATCTATCGGTTATTAATGGATTATATATTGTTCAAAACCTGAGGAAAGATTTTCTTCTTCTTCCTTGCAGTCATGTAATATTAGTCCTGGACATATTTTTTGGCTTGGGTAAATTTGGAAAAATTATTTTAGAGAAAACCGGGGCGTAATGGAAGTCGTCAATTTGCGGGGGGCTATATGGGCTCTTTTGGTGTAAGCAACCTATGTGATGTCTCCATATAAACTCGCTAGACATGTCGGTGAGATTACTATGTGCATTTTTGTCCTTTTTGGAATACTTCTAAGTGCGTTCATTGGGTTTAGACATCGAACCCCAAAGGGACGGTTCCAAAAAGCGAAAGTATGGGTATGAACCTATCCATTTTCTGCTATTGAGTGGATTTCCCTTGCAGTGATTATGGAATGGCTTGGAGTGTGACGTTTTGTTTGATCATTCCGTGTATTGTTCAGGACAACTTTTTTCAGAGGTAAGTGGACTCTATTGTGAGCTACGTCTCCCTGTTTTGCTGCTTGAGGCCTGGGCAGACTCATCTGTGGAAATCGGCTGCAGCTATCAAGCCAATACACATGTCTAATGGAAGTTTTGCTGGGACTTCAGAGTCAGCTGCTATCTATGCTAACATTTAGAAAATTTAGTAGCACTAATATTACTGCCTTGCTTGTGACCTTTGGCCTTATGTAATTTTCTTTTTTTTTCCACATAAATTTATTTTATTTATTTTTTTAACAACATCTAGACCCATGGTGGTCCCGCTCATTTTTGCCCCCAGCCCCACCAAGAGCTCGATGCATTCTGCCGAAAGAATGCTTTCCATTCTCTTAGTTTGCTCAAATTTTTCATGGGGAAGTTTGACGATTTGGTAGCAATTTGAAAGTTCATCGTGTTTATCCTAGACCAAGAGTCAGTGTTTCTTTTTTCGTATTGCTTCAGTAATTTTTCTGTTGGTTCTTTGTTGTTTTCGCATAATTTTTATTAGCGATCTCTCCTGTCATGTTGCTGCCTCCTTTACATCTGCTTTTGTTGCTAACTAAATTTAGCTCAGCTGGGGGCCTGCTATCCGCACATAGTAATAATATCTCTTACATATACTTGTAGTTTGAATGGGCAAACTATTGTTCTCAAATGCCTACAGTATGATGTGAATTTATTCTCCGAGTATTGGACAATACTTCCTGTTTCTCTAAATTGGTCTTGCATGAACACTGATTAGTCTATTTCATATCTCACCAGGCATGATGTTTCCTACAATAGCTCGCAGACTCAATAATTTCCATGCCAAAGAAGAACCTCCGGGATTGAAGTGTCGATCCTTTCATACCTCATAAACAACCGTGTGAGTCCGCCAATGCATAAGCAAACATATTTGTCACAAATTGTTTGCTTAAGGCCAACTGTGCACCCCACCAATAAATTTTTTCTCTTTATGCTCCACTAACATCGAGTTGAGGGTGGAATACAATTAATCTAATGGATGCTATCGGGCTTGCACCAAGACTTTCCTTGTCGTGAGGTTGTGAAGAGAAGAAGGAGCCTGCAATTTCTTTCAACCATAGCCATGGGGCGCGTGCTGAGGGTGGACGTGCTTTCGGTGGGTGCAGGATAGCGCAATATCTGTTGAGGGTACAATGACCAAGCGCAAGTGGTCATCGGCTTAGCCGCCGGGTCGGAAGTGGCAAGGTGTTTATCAGTATCGAAAGTTCTTCCACGGGATTGGTCTACCAACAACTGCGTTCCTTATAGTGGCTGGTACAAAGTTTACATTTCCACACACCAGCCCAGTGGATGATGCTTCCCCTTCTCCCCACAATGACCTCTTGCCAGCACTCTTTGGTATCATTTGTTTTTCTTGATCTTAGCTCTCGGGAAGATTATGACTTATATTGAGTTTAAAGAAATTGATATCTTAAAACGCTGCTCTCTTTTCATTTGCAAATTTCCTTTTAATGATTATGATGTGGAGCCAGTTCTTGACGTGGTAAGCTTCCTTTTCTAAGCATCTTATCTCTTCGTATTCCAAGTTTTTCCCTCTGCGCGTTTGTTGAAGATCCTACTGATATCAAGTTTTACTATTTGCTCCTGTCTATGTCAAATCCTACGTGGGTGAGCTTCAACGGCTCTCACTCTTATACTGTTCTTTTCTTTTTCTTTGTTTGTTTTGTGAAGTAAGCTCTCTATAAATATCTCTTTTTGGAAATGCAAGGCGATTGCGGTATTGTTTACGGAAGATGATAATTTCAGATAGCGTGAAAAGAGTTTCCCCCACTTCTGTGGGATTTTTCGCTCATATCTCACTTCCCTCCTAACAGAACTAGTGGGTCTCTATTTGAATGCTACATGGAACAGACCTTTTGAGTAATATGAGAACTGACTAGGTCATAGGTGGGTGTCCAAATTCGTCCGACCCCTAATTACGGTGGGATGACAGACTGACAGCGCGGCTCATGAGAATCATGTTCAGGTCAGAGGGTAAGATCACATGTCCTGGCTACACCGCTAGAAACGGACGCTATGTCTTAGATATCTATTTCCTTGACAAGCAACTAATTTTTTTATCTATCACCTTCAGAGTTTGTGACATGACCAAGTTGGATTCATACGGGAGATGCAGGGATGGTTCAACATATGAAAATCAATAAATATCATCAAGCATATACATGGACTGAAAGACAAAAACCACACCATCATCTCGATTGATGCGGAGAAAGCCTTTGATAAAATCCAGCATCCCTTCATGTTTAAAGTCCTAGAGGGAATTGGACTGGAGGGATCATTCCTCAATGTAATCAAAGCCATATACAGGAAACCCACAGCCAATATCAGCCTGATACTTTTAACTACTTTATAATATTTTAGAAAATGCTTGGACAAAAGCTCAAACAGCCTTGTATAAGAAATACTGGGCTGGAGAGATGGCCTAGAGGTTAAGAGGGCCGACTGCTCTTACAAAGGACCCGGGTTTGATCCCCAGCACCCACCCACATGGCAGCCGAGAGCCATCTGAAACTCCAATTCCAGGAGAACTCCAGTTCCAGGGGAATCCAAGACCCTCTTCTGACCTCCGCGGCATTGTACGACACGGGTGCACAGACTTGCATGCAGGCAGTACATTCATACACATACAGAACTAAATAAAATTAATAAAAAAAAAGAAATAATAAGAAGAACTCCTACAAAATCAACACTGTGGTTAGACACAATGTCATGACAAAACAGCTTTTTCTGCATTCTTTTTATCTTATTACTGTAAAGTATACATACATTACCATCATCCATATACCAAAGCTTCTATGTTTCTGATTTTTTTAAGAACATGGGATTCCTAAAGACCTTCAAGGCTACCTTGAAGAAGATTGTGAGGAAATGTCTTTATCACCTCCTTCTCTACTTGGTGTCAGTACATACCTGAAAAAATGGTCTCCAGAGATATTATACTGGTTATTCCTCTACAGCCAAAGTTCTAGGCCCATAGCATGTTCCCTCTCTTTGTATCAGTTTTCCTCATTCTTTATACTTCTTTACTTATTAGTGTTGTTTTCTCCTGAATTAATCATGGCTCTCTAGAAAAAGAAAACAAAGTAACTTTTGAAACTGCTTTGTGGGAGATATGAGGAAGAATTGGGAGTCATGGGCTACAGAAACTCTAAAATGCTCTAATTAAAGCTTAAAAGTCATTCATTCTAGATGAAATACAGAAGATGAGTATTCTATGAGAAATGCAGACAGTAGAGGCCTGTCTTATGAGGCTACAGAAGGAGACAAGAATTCTATTGGGAACACAGAGACTGTTAATATTACATTCTGACAAAGAATCTGGCTGCATTCTGTATGTCCTGAGAGTTTGAGTGAGGCTCATAGTAACTGATTAATTTGTTTAACAGAGGAAATTTTGAGGATAGAATTCAGACTGTGTCATGGTTACTGTTCACAGCTCTTATGCAAGGCTACAATGAGACAGCAACAAGTGGAGCAGAAAGATATGAGAATTGTGCAGTTTGGCAAGGAAAGCAGCATGACCAAGAAGTACAGACCAGGCTTGTGGGAAAGCAGCTGTAATTTCTAAAGAGATTGGTATTATTGAAGAGAAACCCTTTGTCCCCCACTAGGAAAAAAACAAAGGGCCTTAATGGAAGGACCCTGCCCCTCCAAGATTCCAACTTGTGAAAATGCAAATTCACTTGATAAAAGAGAGGCTGAAGTGAAAATGGCATTACAGGGGGTCCCTAATCACAAACAACTGCTAAGGGAATGTTTCTTTCCTATCAGGCTTAAAGGTACTCAGAGTGCACTGCAACTGTGTTCTAAGAATGTCAGGCTAAGTTTCAAGTTGGCATTATATTTTGGCATCTACATGGCACTAATTTTGTAAGCATGAAAGATGCAAGAGTAAGGAAGGGTCATAGATTGTGCCAAGGTTAGAGAAAGCTTCTTCTACAGTGCGATGTATGACAGGGTCAGAGTCTTTGCATGAAGGTTTGAGAGGTCATTGCATAAAGTTGTGAAGGTGAGGCCTACTTCATAGTGGAGACCCCAGGATATTGGAAATGCCAGAACTGTGGGATGTCTTCAAGGAAAGCTGTAGATGTGGACTAGAGTTGGCTCAAAAGTTACGTATGTTAGAGGCAGCAGAGTTGGAAGGGTGAGGATGCTCATGGGCACTAGAGCCCAGATGGCTCCATCAAGAACCTCAGACGCTGTCACAGAGTTGAAGATTTAGTATGTCCTCTGCTGGGTTTCTGTCTTGCATTAGTCCACTTTCCTTTTGATGCCCTATTCTTCTCTTTTGGAATGAAAAATGAACACATTTACTCTCTGTCATTGTATATTGTTGGTAACTTTTTTTCATAGTAATTTACAACTAAGAGATTACCTTGAGTCTCAAATGAGGCTTTAGACTTTGGATTTTTGAACAGTACTTGGACTGTTAAAACAGTAGAACGAATGCATTTTGCACTATGAGATGGGATTATGGGATGGGATAAAATGGTTTGAATGTGAAGCATCTTCCACAGGCAAGTGTGATTTATACACTTGGTTCTCAGTGAGTGGAACAGTTTGGGAGCATTGTGGTACCTTTAGGAAGCAGAGCCTCAGACAAACTGTGTCACACTGCAGATGGTCTTGATGTTTATGACCTGGCTCCACTTCCTATCCACTCTCTGCTTGTTCAGGAGCTCCAACTTCACATTCCTGCCACCGCAGAGCTACCTAATCCCATGATTTTCCCTCTATGATGGGCCAGATCCTTTCAGACCTTAAGCTTTTCCTCCCATAAGCTGTCCTGTATTTGGTTGCTTCAAAAAGTGCAGTAACCATGCCAGGCGTGGTGGTGCATGCCTTTAATCCTAGCACTTGGGAGGCAGAGGCAGGCGGATCTTTGTGAGTTCAAGGCCAGCCTGGTCTACAGAGTGAGTTCTGGGACAGCTGGGGCTACATGGAGACCCTGTCTCAAAAAGACAAAAAAAAAAAAAAAAATTAAAAAGTGCAGTAACCAGTACAATAGTCGTTCCTACTGGGGAGAAATTAAATCTAAATATAGGTTTAACATGCATTTCCCTGATGGATAAGGACTTTGAACAATTTTTTTCACATATTTCTTCTTTTGAAAATTGACCATTCAATCCATTTGTCCATTTCCTAACTTGGATGATTTGCTCTTTTTTTTTTTGTCTTTAAAATTTTGAATTCTTTATACACTCTAGATAATAATAACTTGTCAGTAAATTTTTTCTAATTCTATAGACTGTTTCTTCATTCTGGTGACTGTTTCCTTTTCTGTGAAAAAAGCTTTTAAGTTTCACGAAATCCCATTTGCTAATTCTTGGTATTCTCTCCCCGGCTCTTCAAGCCTGATTCAGAAGTTCCTTCCTCTTTCTAGATCTTGGATTGTTTTCCTCATGTTTTCTTTCAGGAGTTTCAAGTTTCAGGCATTTGATCTGTTTTGGAATTGACTTTTGTACAGGAAGAGAGGCATGTATCTAATTTCATTCTTGTATGTGTAGATATTGTTTTCCCAGAATCATCTGTAGACAAGACTATGTTTTTTCCAGTATATATGTTTGTTACCTTTGTCAAAACTTTGATGCCTGCCTGTAGCTCTGTGGCTTTGTGTTTGCGTCAATTATTCCAGTATTTACATGTCTGGTTCTCTTCTCTCTCTCTCTCTCTCTCTCTCTCTCTCTCTCTCTCTCTCTCTCTTCTCCTCCCTCTCCTTCCCTCCCTCCTTTTTTCTTTCTGTGCATGCCAGAACTGTGCTGTTTCTGTTTCTATGGCTTTGTAGTATGATTTAAAATCCGATATTGAAAAGCTATCAATTTAAATCTTTATCTACTCAAAATATACTCTCAAAAATACATCTAGAATATGTTTACATATCTGAGTGTTTTTCCCAGTCGGGCTGACTTGTAAAATTCAATATTTCATATGCCAAATTCCAACAGACAGTTCTAATAATTCATATTGCTTTTATGTTACTCTTTCCAGACAAGTTCAGGTGTAGATTCAAGATTCATCTTAATATTTTACTTTCTGAAGCCCAAATCAGAGTTGACATAAAGATTGGAATGTGAAGCTAGAGAGATGGCTCAGGAGTTGAATGCACTAAGTACACTTGCAGACAACCAGATTCAGCTCCCAGCACCCATGTGGTGGCTAACAACTATCATCTCTAACTGTAGTTCCTGGGATTCTGATGCACTCCTCTGGCCTCCAAGGACATTGCATGCATGGCTGCATGTATATACATGCAGGCAAAAACACTCATAGAAGTAAAATAAACATAAATCAAAAAAATTAAAAGATGTGAGTATATTTCCTATCTTTGATTCATTACAACACATGTTAGGAATCTGAACTCCGATGTCCCTGAAACATTCTCCATTGCTCCTTTTCCACTGATGCATACTGATTTCAAAGTCCTCCATATTCTCTCTCTCTCTCTCTCTCTCTCTCTCTCTCTCACACACACACACACACACACACACACACACACACACATGCACACACATACACACCTTTTCCAGCCATACATAACTTTTTAAAAGTATATATTTATTTTATTTTATGTGTATGACCATATTGCCTACATATATGTGTGTGCATTCATGTCATGCAATGCTCACAGAAGTCAGAAGAGGCTGTCAGATCCTCTGGAACTAGAGTTATGAATGGTTGTTAGCCACTATGTGGGTTCTGGGAATTAAACCTGGATCCTCTGCAAAGCAGCCAGTGCTCTTAACCACTGAATCACTTCTCTAGCCCTCTTGTCTATATTTTTATGAATTCACATCCTTTGAGGTAATTTTCAATTTTTATTTACAAGCTCTACCATGTATGAATATTGCTTTCGTCACAGTTGTAAAGTACTGAGCAGGATTCATTTCTGTCTCCCTGTCATTGCACTGACATGTTGCACATCTTCTATAATATTATATTTTAAAGACTTTCCAATTAGAATTTTTGTTGCTTTATTTTTAGACAAGGTTTCCCTGTAGCCCCAGTTGGTCTGGAATTCACTTTGGAGGAGAGTAGGTTGGCCTTGATCTCGAAGAGATTCACTCACCTCTGCTTCCCAATTGCTGGAATTAAATAAAAATATGCAACACCCAGCTTAGTCTTCTAATTGGAACTGTATATGCATATATGGATTTATGTTTCCTCAATTAAAATGTGGATTGCATGAGTCAAGATTCTGTAGTGTGCTACTCATTTGCAAAGTATTTGTAGGTACTCAAGAAGTGTGGGTCCAGATAAATCCATTATGGCTGAGTATAAGAGAGTTGGCTTCTTTCCCCTGAATACCTTCTAGTAGATTTCACCCCCTAAACCTAGAAGGCCGGCAGGAGATGGGAGCCCCTCCCACTCATCATATATTGGACATCAGGCACCTGCAGCCCAACCCCCAGGGGAACGTAGCTTGAAGAGTAGCATTCCCAAGTCTTATCCCTCCTGTGGCATGTCCACCCTGTCCTCTAGAGGCAAGTGACTCAAGCCATAAGCTTGTCTCGGGGCCTATGGTGGTTTTCTTGCCATAAAACTTATCCCTTGTAGGATGCACATATGCTTCTCCTCTGTCCCGCCCACCTCCTCGTCAAAGAGCCCGACAAAAAGTATATGTGCTTAAACCCCTGCAATAGGTGAGTTTTTCTCGCTGACACAACTCCCAGGTCTCTTTCTTTGGACCTGTTTGGGTTTACCCTGTCTTGGGGACCACTCTGCCCCCTCCCACTTCCCTCCTTGCACCCCCAGCAGTTGAACCAAGGCCGGGCACAACTGCCATACCTAGGGCCTCAAGGCTGATGACCTGGGAGTGGGAACCTCACTACACAGAGGAAGCCAACAAAGAAGCCTTTGTTTAGGGACTGATAAACAGGTAGCATTTAGAAACTTGATCACTTATACTTAAGTTTTCTAAACAGAGGTTAAGTAAATCCAAAATGGCCATGATAATTGTGAAAGCTTTTTCTCTTATAAGTGAAGATCCTGGACTGCTAGGACGCCTCCACAATGTCATAAGGAATTATCATAAGCAAACCAATCTCCTTCAGTTTCTCTACAATTACTTTGGTATGACTTTGACTTTATATTTCAAAAGGCTAACTGAGGTACCAGACATCTTCCACTAATTTTTAGGGTACCCACCAAGAGGAAAGCCAGGATTCATATCTAACCTCTTATGTAATTTCTAAAATCCACACCGCACTTTTTCTTACATAATTTATTCCTTCTAATTTTTCAGTCTGACATCTTGCCTCTTAGTTGGGAGGATGGAGGTGAGGTGAGAAATTACGTGAAAAATGCCAAACTGAATGCCACTTACTGCCTCCAGTGGTTGAATGCCACCCTCACTTGAAAAACAGTCCCTGAACTCATTGTTTAATTGAGTTGGAACTGAAATCCCTTAGCACTTCATTTGCAAGGCATTTAAATAGTTGTATTAAGGAATTAAAATAGAGACTCCAAGAGCAAAGCAGCCATTGTGTTTAGTGTAATAACAGTGTGCACTTGTCAAATACTGTACAAGGCTTGTCCTAATTGATTTGTGTGTAACTTGTTTAATCCACACTGCATCCTAATGAAGCAGCAATGCTATTCTTGTGTTACTGTTTTGGTGCACTGACGCTGGAAGATGTTGGGTCATTCCCTCAAGTACAGAAGAGCATCCTCAGAGCCCAGGGCTACAGATGGAGTCTACATCCCCGACTACTGTGCTTCACTATCTCTTAGGTCTCTCCAGTACATCCTTCACACATACTCACGCATTTATGTTTGCCAGTTATGGTAAGAATTACTGTCACCACAAAGGACTTTTTTCTTCTAAGAGGTAATCCAAGATCTAGAATTTTAGTTCAAAATAGATTTATAGATTTTTTTTTCTTATTATGTGGCAGAGATTTAAATCTGGTATCTGTTCCTCTGGACACACATATAAGCATACTAGCAAGCTAACTTGGCAATAATTGTGGCCATGTGACTGAGTCTAACAAGTGAATCTGGTTTCCAGAGGTGCTCTGTAAAACTGCCCATGTGGTTCACTGTTTTTCTTTTTTTTTTTTTTATTGATGCTTTGTGCATTTCATACATCATTTTCCAATTCAGTTCAGGCATATTTCCCTTTCCCTTCCCCCCACCCCCACCCCAACCGAGATCATGCATTCTGCCATAACTGTCCTGCATATTTCTCTCAGTTTTTTTTTCATTTTTTAGCTATAAGTGATAATCCATGAGTACAAGCATCCTTCATGTAAAACCAATTTGCAGGCTGTTGTGCCCAAATCCCCACAGTCCCACCTTCCAGCGGGGGGTGAGGGGTTGTATGTGTCAGATCAGGTTGATCCAAGAGAAGGAGTGTCCCAACTACAATGCTGTAGTAGGGGTGCGAGGCCAATTAACCCCATCGCGGCCCTAGACATTCTACCACGGCCCGATCGTGTCTGCAGATTGAAAATTCCCTAGGCGTTAGAAAAAGGTGCACGAGGTGGAGGTGGAAATGCAAAACAGTCAAAACTCTATCACTGGTAGCGTTTTACTTATGACTCTGGTCAAGGATGGATGTGTGAGTCCTTGCATGGCTGACCGTGTTGAGTCCAGGTGAGAGTGATGCTTGTCGACGTGCACTACTACTGAAAGTAGCAGATAGCAATAGTGCAGATGATATAAGGGAGTAAGTGAAACAGCAGTTGAAAGGGGTGAGTATTAGGTAAGTGGGAGGAAAGAAGGGGGGGGGGGGGGGGGGGGGGGGGGGGGAAGGGAAAAGGGGGGGAAAAAGGGAAGGAAAAGGAAGGGGGGAAAAAGAGGGGGGGAAAAGGGAAAGTAAGGTACTGTTGGTAGCGACACATCTGTTTTTTAGATGATATGTGGCTCCATGACTTCCTTTTTTCTGTTAAAGTATGACAGGTGTCTTATGTGTGGCTTATGAACACTCCTAACCTTTAGAGGATGGTAAACTGTGGCATCAGCCATGGCAATTCCTCCAAGGGAGAGCCAATAGCCAATTAGAATTGGTATATACAGACATATGGTGCCTCTGCGTGCACAGTAGTTTCCAGGGGCAGGTGGAGGTGTAGCTGTGTGTTGTACAGCGGTGGAGTCTTGCTTGATTCTAAGGAGACCGGTATTTGCTTTATTGGTTCTAGTGGCTTTGGAACACTCTTCTGGTATTGTCCAGAGGCCATCAATGTACACTTGCATGCTCGTTGGTCTCAATACATCTCTTCCCATGTTAACATCAGGTGTCTTCAGCAGCAGGGCTTGTTATCACCTCTCTTTTCGCAGGTATCCCAGTTTAAGTGCAAGGAGCATTTACCTTTTGTGGGGCTTAGACCCCTCGCCAACATCTCCCTGTAGGTAGAATAATCCATTGTGATGCAGAGCTCCTGTTATTGTTATATATTTTGCTTAAGTCATTGTTTAAGGACTTTAGTATTATTATTGGTTCTGAACATTGAGAATTAATCCTTTTCACAGTTCTTATGTCTATTAGTCAATAATGAATGAGTTTTTACTTGTTTTATAAGAGATTACTCCTCTATAATAGTTGTCTCCACTGTTTTTTCGGGGGGGAGGGAGGGGAATTTTGCTTCTCAGGTGACGGGGTATGAACTGTCAGGGCAGCTGTATTTTATTGATGATTAATTTTATTTTGAGCCGAGGATAGCCCAGGCCTACCTTAAATTTATGATCTTACTATTCCACCTCAAGAGTGCTGGGATTACAGCCATGATGAGCTACTATGTACTTAACATTATCTTTTGTTTTTTTAATTTTTTTTTATTGGATGCTTTGTGCATTTCTGGACATCATTTTCACGGAATTCAGAGTCAAGGCATATTTTTCCCCCTTTCCCCTTCCCCCCCGCAACCCCCCCCACCACATCCCAGAGCCATGATTCTGCCATAACTGGTCTTGCATCTTTCGTTTCTGTTTTTTTTCCCTTTGTTAGCTATAAGTGATAATCCATGAGTACAAGCATCCTTCGTGCAAAACCAATCTACAAGCTGTTGTGTCCAAACCCCCACAGCCCCACCATCCAGTGGGGGGTGACATGTTGTTTGTTCAATCAAGTTGATCAAATGAGTGTCCAGACTACATCGCTGTAGTTTCACCATTCAACCCAATTGGAGTCTTTACATTCTACCACGCCCCCTCTTCCGCAGGTTTTTCCCTAGGCTTAGAAAAGGGGCACAGGTAAGGCCTCATTTGAAGATGGTGAAGATGCTGACAGACTGTGGGGAAATTCAGTTAACTTAGGTATGAGTATGCTAGCATCCTAACCAGTGCCCTCTAGTGTGTAAGTAGGACTCATGGGACTTCCTTGGCCAGGCCCATGGCGTGGGGCGTGGTGACACAAAGGTCTGGGATTTGACCCTGGGAATGAATTGCACTGGTTATAAAACCTGGCCATTTTTGAATAAAGCTCTTTCTGTATTTGATACCATACAATGTGTCCACGTTCTGTGTGTTCCAGCAGGTGTTTTCTACATGGCTCACTGTGGGAATAAATGGGATGACCCACAACAGTCCAGATCCTGAAAGACATGGAAAAGAACTGTCTCTAGTATAGAATGAAAAAAAGACTGCATAAAGTAAGCAAGAAAGAAAAGTCTACTGCTTTACCACACTGGAATACTGTGTTCTGTTTTATTTTTATACAGCTGGTGATAACTGACATAACCAAATACATATGACATCACTTGCATCACCGTAGTAACTATTGTGCTATTCTCTGGAGCTGCAGATTATCTAATAATTAAGAATGAGCTTGAGTTGGATTAGGTGTTTTCTTGTTCTTAGTGTTTTCTGGAATTTTATATGATGTTTCAAATCATCACAAACCCTGGCGTGCATCATTAATACTGGGACTTGTACACATTCTACAAAATCCAAGTTTCCAATGGTGCAGAATGTCTCAAATGATAACAACCTTTGAATTACTTGGTTTTCTTTTGCTGTGATAAAACACCATTGCCCAAAGCTACTTATAAAAGAAAGTGTTTAAACTGACTTATGGCACCAGAGGCCTAAGAGTCCACCATGGTGGAGAGGTATGGCAGCAAACTGAAGACGTGGCAAAAGCTGAGAGGTCACATTTGTAGCTGCAAAGCACAAAGCAGAGAGGGTGAAGTGGAAGTGGAGTGAGCCTTCAAACTCTCAAAGCCTGCCTGCAGTGACAGACTTCCTCCAGCAAGGCTAGGCCTCCTAAAGATCCTGTGCCTTCCCCTGAATAGCACAACTGACTGGGGACCAAGAGGCCAAATACTTCACCCTTGGAGTACATTCTCATTCAGTCTACCACAACTTTCATTTCTCCAATGTTGGTAAATAGAAGAGAAAACAGCAGCAATCACATTGCTGTTTACCTGCCTCCATAAAATTGCCTGTAGGTTGGTGAATTCCTTATGGCTGTAATATTCTTGAGAAAAGGGTTCAAAGACTTTGAAACTTCAGAGCTCAGATAATTTCTTTCTTTATATTTATTGACTTTTTAAACAGTTATTTAATGTGCGTGTGTGTGTGTGTGTGTGTGTGTGTGTGTGAATTCACGTGTGTGAAAAGGTCAAGTTCAACTTACAGGAGTCAGTTTTCCACCTCCACCATGGGGGGCACGATATGTTCCTCAGACATTCAGCCTTGGTGACAAGCACCTCCACCTCTTATTTGCCTCACCTTTCTTTACAGGAAAAGTTTCACTTTGCCTTCAACTGTAATCATCTCTTTAAATAATTTAAGAATGCAATAAATAAAGAATTTTGGATGTTAGTCATTCTGAGTTGGGTAAGATGAAATCTCAAAATGGTTTTAATCTGGATTTCCTTGATGACTGAAGATGTGGAATGTTGTTTTAAGTATTTCTCAGTCATTTGCATCTCCTTGACTCACATTTAAATTGTGTGTGTGTTTTTTTTAAATGTTTAGTTTTTGAGTTCTTGGAATATTCTAGATACTAGCCTTCTGTCAGAGGCATAGTTGCTAAAGACATTTTCCCATTCTGTAGGTTACCTCTTCACTCAAGTAATGGTGTCCTTTGATGTACTTACCAAAGGGTTTTAGTTACATGTGGTCCCAATGGTCAATTGTTGGACCTAATGCTTGCTCTATGGGAGTCCTGTTCAGAAAGTTCTTTTCTGGGCTTATAAGTTCCAGTGTTTTCTGTACTTTCTCCTCTGTCTGATTCAGAGTATCAGATGCTATGTTGAGGTCCTTAATCCATTTGGAGTTGAGTTTTGTGCATGGAGGGATAAGGATCTAGTGTTATTCTTCTATGTGCCCTTATCCAGTTTGATGAGCAACATTTGTTGAATATGCTATTTTCTCCCCAGTGTGTAATTTGTCTCTGCTGCCAAAAATCAGGTGGCTGTAAATGTGTGGATTTAAATTTGGGTCCTCATTTCAATTCCACTGCTCAGTATGTCTGCTTTTATGCTGGTACCTTACTGTTTTTTGTTGCTAATGACAAATGCTGGCAAAGCTGTGGAGAAAGGAAACTCTTACCGGCGGCTGGTGGCAGTGCAACCTGGTGCAGCTACCATGGAAACCAGCGGGAAGAGTCCCAGAACAACTCAACATTGATCTACCATATAACCTCGCTATACCGTGTTTGAGGATATACCCAAAAGACTATATACCTCCAGCTTACTACAGAAATACCTGTTCATCCATGTTCATTGTTGCCATTTTCATAATGGCCAGAAATTGGAAACAACCTAGATGTCCATCGACTGATGGTTGGATAACTAAGGAGTGGTATACACACAAGGGAAATTATTCAGCTATTAAAAAAATAAAACTATGAAATTTGCAGGTAAATGGAGGAATCTTGAAACAATCATCCCAAGTGAGGTAATCCAGACCCAGAAAGACAAATGTCACATATTCTCCCTTATAGCTGTATTTTAGCTTTGAAATCTTAGATATGCATGTTTCCATTTGAAAGTCCAGAAACAAATGGCCACGGTGGGGATGGCTTCCTAGGAGGCATGGTAGAATGAATGCTATCAAAGGATAAAGGGGAGCATTAGAATAGGAGGGTTAAATGAGGTGGTGAAAGCGGATGCAGGCCAGAACAGGGAGTATGGGGAGGGATAAATAGCACTAAAGGGCTTTAGAAAAGGATATGGAAACCTACCACCATAGAAGCCTCTTAAAGTATATGCATATACATTATAAAAAGAGATGAAAAGGAATTACCCTTTAACAGGATAATTATCCCTTCTAGGCATCAAAAGCTAATGGAGAACAAAAAGCAAAAACAAATGAACAAACAAACCAGCCAACATACAAAAAAACCCTCAATGCCAGGAATGGATTGCCCTGTAGAAAATAATGACCATTGCCTCTGGCCTTGGTTACTAGCCAGAACTGGATGGTAAAACCCTATTACTGAAGAGATTACATACATGAGGTATGGAAAAACTAAGAGAATCCAAACTGGTGCTGACTTTAGAACCTCATCTTTATGGCTAGTGTTCACAGTGCTGGAAAGTTATTATACATGCTACCAGAAGGAAATACAATCATTGCCTTTGCCCAGCTGTGAATCCTGTGAGCTAAACAACAAGCGACCAGACAAGATGTGCCCTGGTGTAATAGTGGCAGGAATATTATGGGCATATCCAACCACTCTCTACTTGATTTTAAGATCCTCACATAGAATGGAGCACATACCTGACAGTGATAAAAGGTTTAGGAACCTGAGGCTAGATGGGACACAGGCACAGGGGAGAGCTAACACTAGTTTAGTGTGGTGGCACATAATTGTAATACTATCACTCAGGAGGACAAGGGAGGCTGATCTCTGTAAGTTGGAGGCCTGTCTAGTTTATATAGTGAGTCTAAGCTAGCCAGGGTTACACAGTGAAACCTTGTCTCAAAAATCAAAATAGAGCCAAAACATAACAAACTTTTCCTAGTTGCCTAACTTTACTAGTATAATATAAACAACTTTAAAGATAAATGTGTAATACATTTTAGAACATATGTTAACATCAATTTAAAGAAATAAACATTGCATTATTTATCCTAAGAATGGAGAAACTCTGGACCAGAAAGGTGACTCAGCAGAGGACACAGATTCGATTCCCAGCACCCACTTGGCAGCTAAGACCCCTCTTTAAGCAGGACATGGTGGCACACACCTTCAATCCTAGCACTCGGCAGACAGGGGCAGGTGGATCTCTGTGAGTTCAAGGTCAGCCTGGTCTACAGAGTGAGTTCCAGGACAGCTGGAGCTATAAGGAGACCCTGTCTCTAAAAAAAGAATGGAGAAACTCACTTCTGGGCCTAAGGAGTAGAGTGGCAGTAGTTCATGTAAGTTGAAATTTGTTTCTGAGCAGCTGGAAGAAGACTGACTAGTTCCAGAGACGCAGCAGAATATGTCTGTTCTTAATCTGAACTGAAATGTTAGGACTGTGATGACAAAATCTGGGGTCTGTCCAATTTGGACATCATTTGGAGTTGATTTAAACTTGTCATATGCAAGCAAATTTTCTTTTTAGTTTCAACTTGACAGTTACAGATGTTCTGGTCACCACTTGTGCCATAAAAATGAAGAAACTTATTTTCATTATTCCCCCACATGAATATAGATATTTATTAGGAAATTGGTCTTGAGCACCAGTATTCTTCAAGGCATAATCTGAACCCACTTAGCAAACGTGAAATGTTTCACAGAATGTACAAGTTTTCTTTATGTACAAATCACTGGAGAATTTTAAACAGCACCTGCATTCATGGTTCAAACTGTTATTCTTTTATTTTGCTGCGCTGTGTACTTAAAGTTCTCATCCATAAATCATTTTTATGAAATGAATAAATGACTTCTTTCATTGATGAAGTGCAACCTGACTGCACTACTTACATTGTGGCTAAGAGTAGCATATTGACCATGTCCTGCAAAAAAGAAATGAATGTTGGATTGTGTCTGAGAGGAAAGGAACGAACCGACGGACCAGAATTCAAGTTCAATGAAGTCGAAGCTTATTGACACTTTATTAATAATTATTTAAGAAGTCCACTAATGAATGGTCGTCAGCAGTTTTAGACAGTGACTGATTATTGATGAATGTCAAACAAGCTGCTTTAATATTTAATAACGGTCACTGAGACCAAAGGAAACAACCTGGCAAAACAAAATCAGAGATGCTTGGTCTTACCTGACTGGCATTTAATGTGAGAGTTTATTTTAGAGTAATCAACATACCACATCTCCTTAACGCACAGTAAACATGACCATCACCTCTATATGTAAGAAAAGAAAATGCAGGTTGAATTTACGGAATGCACTAAAGGCAAGTTCACGAATGAGCTAAAGAGCCAAATACCTCAAAGTCTGTGAAGATATTTCTATGCAGAAAAGGACAGTTATTTGTACGCATGTAGATATAATGACACTAAATGATCTGAATGGACCTGTATTGAAAAGCTTAAGCACGTTAATAAGGCATAAGTTAGTTAACTGTATGTCTGATGTTGAGAATCTACAGTCTGAGTTAATGGCTAATATGTCCAAGTGAGGTGCTAAGCTGTACTTTTTTCTGATGCTTGTGGGGGAACCTCTAGAGATGCTTTGTCTTGCACCATTTTCTTATTTTATTACGCCTTCAATTTGAAATGGAGTTAAGTAATTTTCAAACTCAAGATCCTATGATTTAATATAGAATTTCTAAAATGAAGGGATTACAGAAGTTTCAGAGGATCATGCAGTATCTTTGGTGCATAATAAAGAAACTGTTTACTGACCTCAAGCTATGCATTTTGAAAAGCTGTAAAGGAGGAAAACAACACTTTGAAATTGAAGGTTTGCCTGCACGTTGTTTGAACATTTAACATTAACATGTTTGTAAAGTCGCTGACCACAAAGCTCCTACATTTATGTTTTTCACTTAATGCAATCCCAAGGATCAATGTAAGACTCATTTATGAATCCTGCTTTTGTAAGTAAATGCCTTCCATTGTAGCTCCTAATTCCACCCTGGAGATCCCTAACCTCATCCCATAATTATTGACTTTCCACTGTTTCCATTTCCTTTCCCCTTCCAAGTAGCCCAGCTGTGGTGAGCAGGCTTTGCTCATAAAATCTTTCCCTCAGAGATAAAGCCTGCCTTCACTAATCTTAGCACATCCTTTATTTTCTTGTGGGCTCCAGTTCTCTAAAATAAATTCTTTCTAGGATGAAAAGTGTCATAAACATTCTCTAGCTCATTAAATATTATTACCCTACTTCACATTTGCTAATGTGCTAGATGGTTAGACCCATTGCCATGACACAATGGAGTTAAATCAATCTGTAGGCTTGGAAGGTGTTGATGACATGAACCACCAATCTGGATATCTTCCAATTTGAATCATAGTGGGAAAGTAAGGCCATCCAGCCTCTCTTAGTTCCCATTAGCCAGTTTCTTTCCCTTCCGTCCGTAATTCTTCAGGCAGGGGGAAATCTATTCCAATGGGCAGTAACAAAGGGGGCAATTCCAGTCTACTACAAATTATTATATGGTTTAAAACAACTAGAGAAAGAGAACCCCTTAATAAATAAAAATGATAAATGCTTGAGGAAATGGCAATACTGATTACTCTGATTTGCACATTATACATTGTATACATGGATCAAATTATTGTGCCAAACCTCATAGACATATGTAAACATTATATTTCAATTAAAAATTTAAAATTAATAGACCACATTGATATTCATCAATGACCATATTTTAAGCCATTTTCAACTTAAAAATATTAAGAGGAGATGAAAGATTAGACAAAGTCTAAGACAGCAAAGCTTAGTAAGCAAAACCTAAAAGGTTAAGCCTGATTTTGAGAAAGGACTTTTGCCACTTGGGAAAGGCAGCTGCAAGGGCTTCAGGCTGTGGTCTGGGTTTATTTGAACTCTTTTCCTCACACACATCGCTTAACTGCAGAGTTTTTCTAAGACTTAGTGCCTCTATAGCCTGATCTTTTTTTTTTTTTTTTTTTTTTTTTGTCTTTTTGAGACAGGGTCTCCCTGTAGCTCTGCTGTCCCAGCACCCACATGGCAGCTGAGAGCCTCCTCTTTTTTTGTGCTTCCCCCTTCCTTGCCCCACAGGAAGTTGGATAGTCCTTGCTTCTTTCTAGGGAATCTTCCAACTTCAGCTTCTGGAAACAGTCATTTCCTTAGCAAGTGGTTCCTTGGTGGATTGTTCTGATAAACAGTCCTTCAGAAGTAACTCACAGTCCATCCAATATTCCACATGAGAGCCTTTCACATATTAGAATATCATTTACTGGTTTTGCTTCCTGACCATCTACTCCACAAACAAAACTTCAGGCAGATCCTATAATACAATTCTCTCGCAATTTCCCAAGAGTTCCTTATTCAGACAAGCCTCTTCTGCATGGATCACTTTTCCAATGCAGCATGCAAATGATGGTGACCAAACCAGACCCAAGACTGCAAATGTAATCTAATTGCATTTAACATATATTACTACGAATGCAAACATAGAGACTCATTAGCTTTGAAACAAACCTTTAATTTTCTCGTACCCATTAAGTTGGGACCTGTTTGCATTTGCCCATGTCCCGGGGACTTGACTGAGGCTGAATACAGTTGTGATGGACTAATACGTTTGGTGAAGGAAATTTCAAGACAAGTATCATTCAGGATGTGGCCTGGTGACAGTTACCGGCTCTCAGCCAGCTCTACAGTGGGGTCATGGTGGGGAGTAGTACAGAAAATATGAAAATGTACATTTTGGTAAGGAAAAGAATGTGAGCAAGATTAAGAAAGGGCTTGTTTCCTTGAGGAGTATATTAACTTATTCAATTTACTTGCCTTGAACAAAAATTCATTTCATGGGTTTGATAAAATTTTTTTTAAGAATGAAGTGAGGAACACAGTTAAAATAAACACATATAACACTCAACTTTATAAGATGTTAGCTATTAAATCTAAGCCATTAGAGAAGCACCCTGTTTATTATATATGGACACAGGTGTCTTCAGTAAATAACTTCTTAAGAATTCTCAGGCTTTGTGGGGTACCCACCTTTAATCCCAGCACTCAGGAAGTGGAGGCAGTTGGATCTGAGGCCAGCCTGGTTTGCACAGAGGTGGGATGCAGAACTTGTCAAAAAAAAAAAAAAAACCAAAATGACAACAAAAACAAACAAAAAGAAAGAATTCTCAAATAGTACTATTATTTAATTTCTAAAAAGACTTGAATCTAGATTGAGGTCTGGATATTTATGCACAAAAATGCTTACAATTTTGTTTAATTGCCTATAGTTACAGCACAGTAACCTCATGCACAGGTTGCACCCTAAGAAATATATGCTGTATCAGACACCATAGGTACATACTAGGCTCAGCCAGATTCATGCAGTTCAATCTTTCCTATTCATACAATGTCAAAATCTCCTAGTGAGACATTTCTTAGAACTTGTTCCCTTCATTAAGCTAGGCCATGACTATATATGTGTATATATAGATAATATATTTTGTACACTGTGAGCATAATACTAAATATGCCATTATTAAAATTGTAAACAAGTTGCTTGTAAATAGTAGTAGCTAATATTTTTAATATGCTTTCAAGGTTTTGCCTGAGAAGAAATTATCGTTCAGGCTTGAGAATCTTGCTTTCAATGTTCAGTTTTTTGGGTATGATGAGAAATGAATTGCTTGACAAACATTTATTAAAATTTAATGTGACAGAAACACAAATGATACTGAATCTGACATATGTCTTTTTTGAGTTTTATAGAGACAACATCTTCATTTCAGTAACTGTTTCTTGACAATTTGGATCCTAACATCATGACACAGTTACTTGAGATCCCCTGTATAAACATTTCTTATCATCATCATTCTAAGTTTAATTTCTAGGTATCTAGTAAGATTAAACATTAGCCTGTAATATAATAAGCTGTCTTCAATGGGTATCTGTTGCAAGCATATCTGCAGTGATTAATCAGGTGCCCCTTTGGGGAGGTTTCAGGAATTTTTGATAAAATGTTGGAAGACACAAAAATAACCCAAATCAATTGTGATTATATTATGTGAACTCTGTTCTTTTTTCCCAAGGAAAAATTATCCAACATTTAAAGGTTTGTTTTATATGTTTGAGACCTGAGCTAGGTAGGGAATATGGACCTGAAGATGTTTACTTCATAAAATTCTAATTACATAAACAAAAATGTAAGTCTCAGATGAGACACAATTTGGGGGCTGGAGAGATAGCTCAGTGGTTAAGAATACTGGCTGCTTCAGTCAGTTCTTTGATGCAGTCTTTTCTGTTGTTGTTGTTGTTTCCAAAATGCGTTACGCCCAACTGCTTTGGACAAAAGCTCAGGGGGCCCTACACAAGAAATGCTTACAATTGGGTTATAGGCACTAGCATCCACAGATGAAGGATACCATTCGTCGTTTGTTTTTCTGGGACTGTGTTACTTCACTCAGCATGATGTCCTCTAGCTCCAGCCATTTTCCTGCAAAGCTCGTGATGTCATCTTTCTTTACTGCTGCATAGAACTCCATTGTGTAGATGTACCACATTTTCTCTATCCACTCGTCAGTTGAGGGGCATTTAGGTTGGTTCCAGCTCCTTGCTATTGTGAAGAGAGCTGCAATAAACATGGCCGTGCATGTATCTCTGTGGTGGCGTAAGTCTTGAGGGTACATGCCCAGGAGTGGTATGGCTGGGTCGGGTGGCAAGTTCATTCCAAGTCTTCCAAGGGTTCTCCACACTGCTTTCCATAGTGGCTGTACGAGTTTACATTCCCACCAGCAGTGGATGAGTGTTCCCCTTTCCCCACAATCTCTCCAGCACTTGGTATCATTTGTTTTCTTGATCCTAGCCAGTCTTATTGGAGTAAGATGATATCTTAAAGTGGTTTTCATTTGCATTTCCTTAATGATTAGTGATGTTGAGCAGTTCTTGAGGTGTTTCTCAGACATCTCTAATTCCTCGCTTGTGAAGTCTCTATTCAGTTCTTTGCTCCATCTATTGAGCAGGTCATTTGTTTTCTTTCTTCTTTGTTTTTTGAGTAGTTTATATATTCTGGAAATCAATGCTTTATCAGATGTATCTGCAGTGAAGGTTTCCTCCCACTCTGTGGGATTTCTCTTCACTTCCTTGATTGTTTCTTTTGATGTACAGAAGCTTTTGAGTTTGATGAGGTCCCATTTGTCAATTGTCAACCTTAATTCTTGTGCAGCTGCTGTCTGATTTAGGAAGTCTTTTCCTATGCCTATGTCTTGTAGTCTGCTGCCAACTTTTTCTTCTATCATCTTCAGAGTTTGGGGTTTCACGTTGAGGTCTTTAATCCATCTGGAGTTGACTTTTTTTTTGTTTGTTTTTTATTTTTAATTTTTTATTAATTTTATTTATTTCTGTATGTGTATGAATGTACTGTCTGCATGCAAGTTTGTGCACCCGTGTCGTGCAATGCCGCGGAGGTCAGAGAGGGTGTCGGATTCCCCTGGAGCTGGAGTTCTCCTGGAATTGGAGTTTCAGACGGTTCTTGGCCGCCATGTGGGTGCTGGGGATCGAACCCGGGTCCTCTGTAAGAGCAGTCGGTGCTCTTAACCGCTAGGCCATCTCTCCAGCCCCTGGAGTTGACTTTTGTACAGGGTGAGAGGTAGGGGTTTAATTTCATTCTTCTACAAGTGGTGATCCAGTTTTGCCAACACCACTTGCTGAAGATGCTGTCTTTTCTCCATTGTGGTTTCTTGGCCCCCTTGTCAAATATGAGATGGCTGAAATTGTATGTGCTCAGATTTGGATCTTCGGTTTTGTTCCATTGGTCAACAAGTCTGTTTTTGTGCCAGTACCAGGCTGTTTTTATGACTATAGCCCTGTAGTATAGTTTAAAATCTGGTATAGAGATCCCTCCTGTGTAGCTCTTCTCACTCAGGGTTGATTTGGCTATTCGGGGTCTTTTGTTTTTCCAAATGAATTTAAGAACTTTTGTTTCCAAGCCTGTGAAGAAACTCTTGGGGATTTTGATTGGGATTGCATTAAATCTATACAAGAGTTTTGGTAAAATGGACATTTTTACAATGTTAATTTTCCCAATCCATGAGCATGGGAGGTTTTTCCATCTTCTGAGGTCTTCTTCAATTTCTTTTTTAAGGGTTTAAAATTTTTGTTGTAGAGGTCTTTGGTGTCTTTGGTTAGGTTTGTTCCTAGGTATCTTATTGTTTTTGAGGCTATTGTGAGTGGGAAGGTCTCTTTGAATTCTTTCTCCAGTTGCTTGTTCTTGGTGTAAAGAAAGGCCATTGATTTTTTAAGGTTAATTTTGTATCCTGCCACTTTGCTGAAGCTGTTAATCGTTTCTAGGAGTTTTCTGGTGGAGTTTTTTGCATCCCTTAAGTAAACAATCATATCATCAGCAAATAGGGATAGTTTGACTTCCTCTTTTCCAATTAGTACTCCTTTAATATCCTTTTCTTGCCTTATTGCTCTAGCAAGTGTTTCAAGCACTATATTGAAGAGGAGTGGTGATAGGGGGCAGCCTTGCCGAGTTCCTACATTTAAAGGGAATGTTTCTGTCATTTCCCCATTTAGGATGATATTGGCTGTGGGTTTCCTGTATATGGCTTTGATTACATTGAGGAATGATCCCTCCAATCCAATTCCTTCTAGGACTTTAAGCATGAAGGGATGCTGGATTTTGTCAAAGGCTTTTTCAGCATCAATTGAGATGATGGTGTGGTTTTTGTCTTTGATTCCGTTTACAGTGAACTTCTGCTCAAAACAGTCAACTTCCCCATGGAAAATATTGAGAAAGACTAAGAGATGGAAAGCATGTTTGGCAGAATGCATGAGCTCTGGCGGGGTGGGGGAATGAGCGGGAACACGGGTCTAGATTTGTTAAAAATAAATAAATAAATAAAAAAACAAGAATAACAACAACAACAAAAAAGAATACTGGCTGCTTTTACAGAGGAGCTGGGTTCAGTTTCCAGATCCCACATAGTAGCTAACAACCACTCATAACTTCAGTTCCTGATCTGACACCCTCTTCTGGCTTCTGTGGACATTGTACACATGTGGTGCACTTATAAACATGCAGGCAAAATAAAAATAAATCTGGGGGTTGGAGAGATGGGTTAGAAGTTAAGATCACTTGCTGTTCTTGCAGAAGACCCAGGTTCAATTCCCAGCACCCACATGGCAGCTAACAACCATCTGTATTTCCAGTTCTAAGGGATCCAATGCTGTCCTCTGACCTCAGGCATTGCATGACACAGGAGATCTTATTTACATACATGCAGCCAATACACTCATACAACTAAAGTAAAAATTAATAAACAAAATATGTTTTCAAAAAAGCAGTTTTCACTGACTTGAGCCTTCGGAAAACTTCTGATAAAGAATGAGGCATTGGTGACACCAATGAACAGACTTCTGTAGTTTTGAATTATGCCTCCAAATTTATGAATCCAATCTTTGCCAGTGAGTTGTATATTTGATGGACATTAGCAGGCAAGGGTGACTTTTCTTATATTCATAATTGATATCTATTTTTATTTATTTAATTAAATGAAATTTTCATTATTATATGTTACTAAGTAGAATTAATCATTTGAATTACAAATATATTAAGGAATGATATGGCTAAATTAGCATGTATGCTGAGTGTGTTTTTAGATGACTCTAATTTAGTTTATTCTCTCTCACAACTATACTGATTTATAGAATATATGCTTGCACAAGGCACTATGCCAGTTTATGTACAAGCCTAAATGTTCACCTGTGATAAGTGAGACATCTATGTCTTCAAATGACTAGCTTAGTCTCAGCAATATTCAGCCACACGATCATTGACAATACTTGCACTACATCCTTAGGCTTCTCCATTCTTGGAAAGCCTGTACAATTTATGGAATGCATTTTTCTTCAAATCAGGGAGGTAGAGGGCAGAGGGATAATTTTTCTATGAAATGATTTTCTGATGCCTAAACTGGAAGTATTGTTGAATTTTCAAATCAATCACAAAGAGCATATCACATGTACACCTCTTGATACCTGACCTCCTCACAAGGATTCTGTTGTATTTCAAGATATCTTTGGAAACATTCAAATGGCCACTTCCTTTTTTAAAACTTAGAATCATCGGGTACTAAGAACCATATTTTGTTTTCCATTTGTTTTAGGAAGTTTGTATTAACCTTGATGGATTTGGCATAATCAGATGTCGGTCTTTAATAGATCAACTTTCCCCTTTTATGAGACTTTTCCATCAATTCCTGAATTAATCAATCAATTAACTAATTAATTAATTTATTTATTGTCTTTTTGAGACAGAGTTTCCTTGTAGCCTCATCTGGCCTAGAACTCACTGTGTAGACCAGACTTGCCTCAATCACACAGAGATCTGCCTGCCTCTGCCTCTCAAGTACTGGGCTTAAAGGCATGCTACACCTATTCTTATTCCTTTAGATTCTTTTAAGCAAGTGAATTGTTATCGCAAGAAAAGCTGCTATAGGTTTGGAACCCAAGGTTTAGGTAGTGGTTGTCCATTGACAGCGAGTAGTGTTCTCAGTTCTAGGAGGACCTGAATTTTTCCAAGAGGCTGGCAGACTACATATACTCAAGCTCGGAGGGAGAGCACAAGCTGGCCACATTTGTACTGTAGCTTGGTAAAACCTTCAAGATGAGGCTAGAGTTATTGTTTCTCTACTCTGGAACTATGGAAACTGCGAAATAATGTTTTTGGCTGTGGTTATTCATTACCCAGCAATAGAAAATTAATATACTGTCATTGGATCACATTCTGAGATATTTCCGTGGTTCAATCTTGGATTTAGAACAATGTAAATAGGTCAAAAAAGAGTTCTACATCAATGTGTTCCCTTCCCCAACATGTGTGAGTTAAATAATCTGTCCCATGTTTCCTAATCTTTGAAATTTTTTTTAAAAAGGATAAAAATGTTATCCCATGAGTTTTGACAAAGAACCTAAAATGATTGCTGGTAATGCTTCATTTGGTTAACATCTGAAGTGCTGGCACATTAAGGTGTCTTCTTATTGGTAATATATTAGTTGCTTTTCTGTTGTTGTGATAAAACACTATGACCAAGAGAACTTATAAAAGGAAGAGTTCATTTAACTTATGGTTCAGTCCACCATGCTAGGGAGGCATGGTGGCAGAGGAGGCTGGAGCAGAAAACCAAGTGCTTACATCCTCAAAGAGCAACTGGAAATCCAATCCTGCAAGGCTTTAAGAACTCTAAGCCTGCCCCCAGCCCCCAGTGACATGCTAACTCCAGTAAGGCCACACCTTCTAATTAATACCTCCCCAAACAGCACCACCAAATGGGGACAAAATTTCAAATACTTGGAGCCTATGGGGCGCATTCTCATTCAAATCACCATGCATAGTATTCGTGAAAATCCAAGTTTTTTCCAAGCTTGAACTAGAAGAGACTGGAGATTTAGTTTAATTATTTGTTACTTATGATTAAGTGTCCTAGAAAGCCACCATTTAATTTTTAGTTTTTGGATAGTTACATGTTTGTTTTGTTTTTGTCTTTTTGAGGCAGGTAACCTGTAGCCACAGCTTTCACAGGGAACTACTTGCTTCTGCTTTCGGCCTCCCCAGTGTTGAGATTAAAGGTATGCAATACCATTCATGGTGAATGGTTACACTTTTTAATGAGAAACTGTGCTGTGATGTTAGATAGCTTAGAATCACACAGAATGCCATACAAGTTCATGGAAGCCATCAATTTACTAGGAGGAAATTTGGAAAATGAAAATTGCTTCTGGCGGAATATGCTGTTTTATAAAGGAATTAAATATTTAGTTGTGCATAGGTGATGAGGAAATTTATCATTCAACAAGGTCAGACTGAGAATTAAGGGGGAAATGAGAAGTAAACCATACCTACTGTGAACTGCCAGGACTCTCCTTGGCTGAGCAAGTCCTTTAGCCACACTGTTGTAAAGCATCTCTGAGCTGGCAGGGACCATGCTAACTTTATTTTAATTTCACCATCCCTAGAGATTTTCTATTTAAGATTATGACTGATAACTCCTCCTCACAAAGTAACACTTTGAAGTAGAACTGTCACAGGTTATTCCAAATCTTTTTGAAATTGCAGGGTAGGAAACACTGTTTTGTGCTCTAATTTTAGGTGTAATATTCCATCTCTTACCCATTATGACTTGGTTTTCCTTATTGCTTTGTCTTTCGTGAAAATATAATTGCTTAGATTATTCAATACAAGCCAGCCTGCCCCTTTTTGTTTTTCCTATTTTATGTCTTTATATCTAAGGGGCAGTGTGGTGTAGGTATTAGAATCACAGTGCTGGATTCTTACTGGCTTGGTTCACAGTTTTGCTCAGCATTCATGATCGCTGGCATAGTTCATCTCATGCTTCGAGTGTGAAGTTGGGAACACAAATAAAATCCTAAGAAGTACCTGAGTCATGATACTGTAAGATAACACTAGGTCCAGAGTCAAATTCCCTAAAATGGTTATTTTTATTTCTTCCCTAAATTTCCTAAACAGGACAATTCTCTCAAGCTTTTTAATGTAACATATTTTCTGTATCTAGCAAAAAAAAAAAAAAATCCTTGTTAACTTAAAAAGAAATCTGTTTGATATCTGCTGACAAATGTTTCTACTTTAGTGTTTGTTAGGTTCAAAGAAGAATGTGGTAATTCATGATGACATCACTAAATAAACATTAGTTATCATTCAGAATAAGTTTGAGGGCACATTAAAATACAAACATTGTTATGCCTTGAATACTTCAAGCTATCAGCTGCCATTATTTTTCTTTACCTTATTTTAGGTCCTATCAGTGACTGTATAAAATATTGGTTTTAGAGATACTAGTTAATAATTCTCTAAGACCTCAAACAATTCTCAAGAAAATTATTATAAATGAAAAGGCTATGGCAATGGAAAATGTCTGCATATTAAAGCCAAAACACACTTCTGTGACTTTTAGAATTCAGAGACCAAAATTCCAGCAGGATTAACCAAGCAAAGTCCTAAGCATGCTTGATAATTCTGAATCAAGTTGAAATATTCATTTTATAATCACTATCCTAGAATTAGACATGGTCTAATCTGTCAGTCAAGTTCAATGGACAAACCATTCCTTACTAGATCTACAAAACCATAAAGAGAGTGACAGAGAGCCTTTGGCAGGTGGATACATTTCCCATGAAGTAGACTTTGGATGTCTGTATAATAGTAACTTAATAAGCCTGGGCAGAGAATGTTCAGCTATGAGTCAGTCTGCTAATTTTGTACATTAGTTCAAATTTACCATTAAATGGCACAAAGATACAGTTACTCAATTACCAAAATATCCAGTTTTATGTTTCCAGAAATAAAAAGGAAAAGGTGATTCTTAAGATTTGAGGCAAATATCTCTCAATATTTCAGGAAGGTGAGTCATCTCTTGGGTTTATTGATTCTAGCTACATCATTTGGTTTGGGGGAGAGAATGTGACAACATTAAACAGGAGCTCAGTAGTCTCCCAAAGTTCAGGGAATTTTCCATTTTTATTTCTTTTTATTCTTTTCTTTCTTTCCTCACACCTTCCAAACATTTGTTGGTGATCTGTAATAAACCTAAATATGAACGTACTGCATGATGTAAAAGAAAATATGGTGATAAATGACTTATAGATTCAAGCTGCATAGGTACCCGATGAAGTAAATCGGAGAGCTGAGCAAAGAAAGAACAATCCCGGTAAGTACCAATATAGACTCTGACTTTTATTCTGAGATGGGGTGGGTGAGCATTCACTGTTCTCTTGAGTTCATAACTCAAGTTCATAGGCTTCATACATATTTATATTGTATTCTTTTATATTTGGATTGGGGGATAAGAGAAAGATGCTTGCCTAGCACATGTGTAGAGGTCAGAGGACAAGTTAGGGAAGTCAGTTCTGTCCTTCCACCACATAGTTTTCAGGTGGCAAGCACCTTTATGCATGCTGAGTCATTGTTCCAGCTGCAGATTTGCTTCTTAAGGGAATATATTGATCTCTGATATTTAGCTTGATTTGTGTGGCATTACTATACCAATATTACCAGTATACCTGAATAAAAAGCCTGACTCTGAACTTTAGTTCTAAGGATGAGCTCTGTCTCAGAAGGCACCTGCTCCTTCAGTTGTCTCCTAGAACTGTGCTGTTGAGCCAGGCCTCACCCATACTTTTATTCAAAACCATTTCTCCAGCAACAGTACAGGGGAGTACAGGTTTGGATCCACCCTTATCTTGTCAAGCAATCTTGCTCTTTCATCCCTAGGCTGAAAATATCACATAAAAGAATGTCAAGCATTCTTCTAAATGTTCATTGTTTCCAATGAGTGTACAAATATGAATATGTTGTGCTCAGTGCACTGCACTGATTTACTAAGGGAAGCACACCCACATTCATTGCTTGGGTCACAGGAGTTTGGGCTTCAGTGAGCTTGTTTTCAGTAGCATTTTGGTTGTAATACTATGCAAATGTAATTAGTCCAGATTCTGTCATTTTACAATTCATTGGTAAAGAGATGTGAACTTTTATTTCTCAACTCTGTCATCAGAATCTCCAGCTGGGCCATCTTCTCAGAACTTCAAATCATCCATGTCAGTTAGTTCAATTCAACACTTTCTGTTTAGTCACACCTAGTCTGTCTTCTGTACTCTGAACAGGATTTAACAGTCACCATTTGCTCAACAGCACAAGCCACATGACTTTGTACCTTATTCCATAAGTGCCACTCATTTAAAAAGTAAAGATTACTTTTACTGAACTCATGGTTTTCCTATCAAAGGATTACTTTTCACAGAGTACCTGGTAAGACTCTATCAGAGTAAAAGTTAAAAATCTTACAATAGACTGTAAGGTCCCATGTAATAATACAGTTCTTGTGCTATCTCTGACCTCATTTGCAGCATGAGTTCTCCTTTGCCCCTTTTTGGCTCCTCTTCGTCATGGACTGGTTCTAATTCATAAGCAGACTATAGGTTTATTTTATTCTTTAATGATCCTAAGAGAACATTTACAAGAAAAAGTGGCTTCAAGGTCACTTGAAATGAGAGGCAAGAGCCAGAGCAACAGCTAACCTTATTAACAAAAATCTTCATAATTCCTTTAGGAATTTGTAGACCTCCAAATACAGATGGGCTAATTATTTTTTAACATTTTTTAATTTAAATTTTTGCAAATTTCATACATTTTGATCAAATATAGATCCTGTCCCCAACCTCCTACTTATCCCCAAGGAATTTCAAGTAACTTTTTAAAAAATATTTTTATGTTTTTCTGTGTCTAAGTATATTGCCTGTAAGTACATTTGTGTCATGCAATGCCCACAGAGGTCAGAAGAGGGCATCAGATCCCTTGGAACTGGAGTTATAGAGAGTTGTTAGCTGACATGTGGGTGCTGAGGATTGAACCCAGGTCATCTGCTTTTAACCACTGAGCCATCTCTCCAGCCCCAGTTTCATGTACTCTTAAGTAGATTAAGGCCCCTAGAGTCAACCTTGTGTCCCCAGATGTCCTTCAACATGGATCCATCCCCTGGAGCGTGGTCAACCTACCAAGAGTCACACCCTTAAATGAGACAGACTCTCCCCCCGCAGCAGCTGTGGGTTGATCAGTTCCTCAGGTCAGCTTGGAGTTTCTTATCAATCTCCCCACTTCCATGCTGGGATTTTGTCTGGCTTGAGCTTATGTGGGATTTTTAAAAATTATTTTACTGAAATTTTGTGTATTCCATACAGAAATTCTCAACCAAATCTTAATCACCTTTATACTTCCTTCTGGATTGGCACTCTCCCACAGCCACCCCCGAACCCCCATCCCCACCCCCACTGGAATTCATATACTCTACATTTGTGTTAAAGCCTATTATGCCAAATTAGTATCTCTGAATGTTCCTCAATGCAAGTTCATCCACTGAGGTCTAGTTAGCCTAACCAAAGTCCCTTGCTTTAAGAATAGCTTTTCTGGGACTGGAGAGATAGCCTAGCGGTTAAGAGCACCGACGCTCTTGCAGACGACCCGGGTTCGATCCCCAGCACCCACATGGCGGCTAAGAACCGTCTGTAACTCCAATTCCAGGAGAACTCCAGTTCCAGGGGAAACCGAGACCCTCTTCTGACCTCCGCGGCATTGCACGACACGGGTGCACAGACCTGCATGCAGACAGTACATTCATACACATACAAAGATAAATAATAAAAAAAAAATTAAAAAAAAAAAAAGAATAGCTCTTCTTCACACAACAGTAATCTGCTGTCAATACTTCTTTAGCTGCTCATTTACCCAGTTCCATGCTGGAGTATTGTCTGCTTGTGCTTGCTTGGGTCTTGTGCATGTTGACATCATTGTTGTAGGTTCATGTGAGCAGGGTCCCAGGAGCTTGTAGGATTCTATTTCCATATGGTCATACACCTCCTCTTACAATCTTTCTGCCCCTTGTCTGCAATGGTCCCTGAGCCTTGTGTGAATGAAGCGTAATATACTAATCCTGTACAGGGACCCCCTACTCTGCAGACTCCTAGACTCCATGGTTTGGGCTTTATAACCTTTTGTGTTCCTGGTTCTCTGTAGGTGTAAAAGTTGCCTTGTAGACGTGGCACCTAGACTTGGACAAGTCATAGACAATGTCTGTGTGTGACAAGTTGTGGTACTGTGTAATAGTTTTCATATGGGGCAAAAGAAGCTTCTTTGATGAGTGGTGCCTGGGATTATTTGCCTGTAAATATAAGGATACGTATTTTACACTTAGTAAGAATTACATTAGTCTAGGGATGTGACTGCCTTGGGGATTTCTCTAAGATGTATGACCTCTCCATCCATGTGTATTTGATTATGTTTATAGTATGACACACAAGTTTCCTTCCATTGAGTGGGCTTTTAGTCCAATTAGCCACTGATTGCCCACCAAATTAACGTGCCACTACTGCACAATGTCATATGCTGTGTGGGTCCTTGACATGAGTATCTGGTCTTTTTTTTTTTTTTTAATTTATTTTTGTATGTGTATGAATGTATTGTCTGCATGCAGGTCTGTGCACCCGTGTCGTGCAATGCCGCGGAGGTCAGAAGAGGGTCTCGGATTCCCCTGGAACTGGAGTTCTCCTGGAATTGGAGTTACAGATGGTTCTTAGCCGCCATGTGGGCGCTGGGGATCGAACCCGGGTCCTCTGTAAGAGCGTCGGTGCTCTTAACCGCTAGGCTATCTCTCCAGCCCCGAATATCTGGTCTTAAAGCTGGTGTTGGACCACCTATTAATGTTCTCCCTTATCAGGTTGCATAGTGCTTTCCAAAGCTGTGAGAGCTGGCTTTCAGGGAAGAGGCTTACAGGTCAGTTCCAGCTCCTTCAAATATGAAGTCCCCAAAGTACAACCTGTCTTCAACAATGGTCTTACCTTCAGGTAAGGTCATCAGGAGCTGTAGCAATAGCCTGTATCATTTTTCAGTCTCTTGACTGGCACTAGTTCATTATGTAGCCTTCAACTATGCATGTCATGTGGAGATACTGTATGTGTAATTTGTCATTAGGTTGTTAGACTAATATGATTCCCTCAGGGTCTTTTACACTAGCTAGGCATTCTCTCTCTCTCTCTCTCTCTCTCTCTCTCTCTCTCTCTCTCTCTCTCTGCCTTCCCCTATTAAAGTGTCCATTTTCCCCATTTCTCCCTTGATAATACCAGTCTCTTATGGTCCTCACCTCTCTTCAGTTCCTTCTTTCCCTTTATCCCCAGATTTCCTGGTATAAATCTCCTTTTCTACTCCCATTTAAATAGCCTCATTTTATCCATTTCTCCCTTAGGAATATCTGTCTCTTACTAGTCTTCTCTCGCAGGTTCCTTCTTTCCCTGAGCTAGAATATACCGTGGTAACAAACAGTCCCGAATATCAGTATTATCAAATGAAACCTGATTGTGGTTTATGTAGCAAAACAATGTGGTCTTCAGAGGCCTTAGCACCACATGTCCTTCCATGGTCATCACAGAGGGAGAAGAGAATGCGATGAGTCATGAGCTGGCCCTACGACTTCTTATTGGAAGTGTCCACTTAACGTTAGCTATTATTAGTAAGGTTTTGCATAATTTCTGTTGCCGATTACAGCACTGGCTAGAGATAGGCAGCTTTTCAAGGGAGATACACTATATTCCGACACTTGCTTGGTGGACATGTGAGGAGGCCTGGCAGGCAAGGAAGATGTCTTTCCTTATTGCCATGGTGTTGCAAAATAAACCTCATCTTCATTTTTCCCTATGTCCTCCCTAAGTGGCTCTAGGCGTCCTGTTCCTGGGTCCTCCCCAGCCTCTAGTTCTGTTTTCCATTTCTTCTGTCTTGCCTTCTGTGTCAACGTAAGAGCTAAGAATGACTGATCCAGGGTTATTTTAAGTGCTTACACATAATCCTTTTCCTTAATTACTAAAACTTAAGTCCAGGAGCCTTTTGGTGTTAATCTGATAGGTATTCTCTCTGCTTCTTTGAGTTTGTGCCTTGAGTTTTCCTTCACTCCAAGTCCCCTCTTCATCTTTGATGTGGATTTCATCTGCTATAGCCCTGGGTTCACGTTGTGTACATTTTCGTCTAGGTAGTTCCCAGGGAGGATAAAAATGCCCGATAGTACATTCATCCCAAGGGTATTAGAGTAATACCAAACATGACAAATAGGAGTGGTTGCATCTCTACAAAAACATCAGAACAGAGAAATATTTTCTTCCATTTTGGCTTCATACAGCCATTGTTTCTTTGATGATTTCTTTTTGCTCAGTAAATTATAGCAATAGCATTGGTCAGTTTTCCCTGATCCTCATACCTTGTTTTAAATCTCTTTGTAGAAATGCAGGAAATTACAGTTGGAAGAACCCAGCCTTGAAGCCAGATCAACATACAGCCAAGTCTCTGATCTGTTTCTCAACTAACTGTGGGATTTGGAGGACACTTGATTTCTCTAGGCTTAACTCTTATCTATAAAATGAGAACAACCTCAAAGAAACTTAATTCTAGGTAAAGCATCATGCATCACTTTTCTCTATTGCAAATGCTTGCTGGAAAATTAACCAGGAGATAGCAAGAGTAGTAAGAGCTTATGCAACTGTAATTAATTAATGAAATATGTGGGTCACTTCTTTACAATGTCTTTCAGCTTATTTGTGTGGCCAAAAGATGAATCCTTAGTCTCCAGAGACTGGGATTAGTAGCATGAGGAAACTGAAATGATTTTTCTTTTCTATCTGGACTGTTTGTTTTGCATCTCTGTTCAAATGACCAAGTTGATGTGCTTCATAGGTCTAGATTCTCTTTCATATTTCTCAGTATTTGTGTTTCACTTTATATATACATACATATATAAATGCATATTTACACATGAATACTTTCCATGGCACGTACTATATTATTATTCTAAGCATGGTAGTGATTATATAGAAAGTAAAGGCCCAAGTCTTTGCTATTAGGGAAGTTATATATGGAGACACAATGAATACTCTAGAGACAACACAAGAAAAAAATGTCACTTAAAATTGTTTCACATTATCAGACTGTGGGTGTAGCTGAATATATAACATGCAAGACTGGGATTTTCCCTGTCTTAGATCACAGGAGAAATGTATTCTATGGAAAAAGAAGGAAAGATAAAGATGAAGTCTGTTCCTCATGTGATGGATTTCATGGTGCTGTGCGTGCTTGCTGCCAACTGTGTACAATGTTTCATACCTGCATACATGGCACTGTGTATGCCTGCTGCTAACTGTGTGCCATGTTTCATGTCTACATACATGGCTCTGTGCATGCTTGCTGCCAACTGTGTACCATGCTTCATATCTACATGCATGATGCCATGCATGCCTGCCGCTAACTGTGTACCATGCTTCATATCTACATACATGGTGCTGTGTATGCTTGCTGCTGTGTGCCATGTTTCATATCTACATGCATGGCTCTGTGCATGCCTGCTTCTAACTGTGTACCATGCTTCATATCTACATACATGGCACTGTGTGCTTGCTGCTAACTGTGTGCCATGCTTCATATCTACAGACCCTTTTGTTTCTTTCATTGTGCGTGTCTCCCTCCAGATCAGAAGCTCCCAGAAAGCAGTACTTGACCCCCCAGTTTTCTTCCTTGCTTGTGATGTCTTGCTCCCATACATTTATAATTGAAAAAAAAAATGTGTGAGTGAATGGATTGTGGCTGGTCTGCGTTTACTTCCTCATAGCATTTTGTATGCAAGATTCATTTTCTGTAAGTCAAATCTCTTATCACCATAAGCTCTAAAGAAAGCACAGAACACAGAGCTTTTCTTTTTATTCCTTCTTGCCATGTTTTGAGGAAACCCTTTCGGATGTGGATTCAGGCATTTTATATCTTCTGGTTTACTCTATCTGTTCTCTTTCAGAGCTCAAATTAAGGGAACTAGTTAAAAGCATTTACAGCTTTTCTATGGAAATAATGATCAGAGGAATGCAGCCTTGTAATGCTATTTTGTAACCTCCTCTACCCCTAAACCTCTGTTTCCATGAAGGCCCTGCTGCGTTCCAAGAACTAGATGGCCCGGAGTTGCCCAGCCCTTCCCTTTTTCCTTAATTTATTTTGCACCAATTCTTTGAAAACAAGTCATCTATAAAACACTGTGAGGTCATATCCAGCCAATGTGGTAAAGGCCAAGTGCTCTTGAGTTAGGATAAAAACCTTTCAAATTTCTCACTCACTGTGTTTGTTTGCTACTGAATGAGGCAATGAACCCTTTTGCAAAAGTCAAAGCTGCCTTGCTGATCTACTTTAGCATTGTTCAAGTGTTCTTTGTGTGATATGGGGTGTGTGTGTGGGGGACTTGGACCCCAGATTTTACTTCCAATAAGATCTACATGCACTTTGTTGCAGGGGGAATATATAGACTTTCCAATTCAATCTATGTATGCAGGAGAAGGGATGGTTAAACAGAAGTCTGTTTGCAGGTTCATGGGAAAGTTAGTCTATGTGTCAATCAGAGGGAAACTATAGTTATTAGGCATAGAATCTATAGGCAAAATCCAGATGACATTGTATTGAGTCATTTTGATAAAATTTTGGGTTCATGTAAGTTGTAGGGAAAGACTCAAATAAACACCTGGGGAAGAATGAGTTAAAAGCCAGAATGTTTAGTAAATATCTCTCTACATTTTTATTTTTTTAAAAATGTTCTTTGTTTACATTCCCAGGATAAGTTGAAGTTAATGTCTAAGCAATAATGCTTACCATTGTTTAACAAATAGCGTAGTAGTTCAGTATGATAGTAGTGCATAGTAAAGGTCCCCTCCTGCCTATAACTTCAACATAAACAGGAATTAAATCATTAAAATGTGGCTTGTTCAAACAGCAGGCAATCTGGGAGGTCAGAGAGAAGTCCTCCTTCCCTCATATTTGACATTTTTCTTGGTACTTGCAGAGCAAAGGCAATTTAAGATTTAGTCTTCACATTTTGGTCAGCTGAGTCTTCCTTACCTTCCCCTTTCCCCCACTATTGTCTCTTTCTGAACACAGGGTAATAGTGTGCTCACACCACTCCTACTAGGTCTTATGTACCTATGGGATTCTCTGCATTATGTCTATATTTAAAGTTAACTCCAAACAAACAGACCATTATAAGTGTGTATGCATAGATTTTTTTTCCTACCAAATAAAGTGCAAAGGTGCTTATTCTTAAAATAAAGACTATGAAGAGTCTCAATCATGGTGTTCATCCTTAGGATGGATAGGCAATAGGTCAAGAAACATTCTTTTCCCAGCTGCTGGCTTACCTGGTGTTTCTTTCAAGAGTTCTTTCCCCATTCCTTCAACTTCTGCATTGAAAATGTTCTAAGTAGCTGTATGATGTATCAAGTACTTTGTAAGGAATTAAGCGCTTACCAGCTTTTTTGAAGCTTTCATTCAATTAATAGAGAGGAGGCACCTGACCAGACATAACTTACAGTGTTCTATAGGATAGACGTGCACAGGTTTTAACAAACACTTAAAAACGGCCTTCACTGACAGCCATTGACTACTGACAAGTTTGCAAGATAAGGCAGAAAGCATGAGACCTGCACATTCATTCAGTGTCTATCTACTTTAGTTCGGATGTCTGCTTGATTCTTCATAAACATGAAAATTACTAAGGAATGTCTGTTTATGTAATCTATCTCATTGCTCCTCAAGGCTGGGGGCAAAGACATAAGTAACTGTCTTATAGTTACTGGGCATTTCAGGGAACAGCAACTCCTGAGACAGACCCCCTCCAAAATAAAAACATTTATCTATGACAGAAAGCCTATGCCCGGGAGCAGGCCGTCTTATGGAAACTAGACTTTTTCCCCTAGGTAACAATAATGACAAACACAATCACAATTTGTGACCACTTGCAGAACCAGCCCTGAGACAGTGAAGGACAGGACTTCAGTTGACCAAGAATGCTTAATTATACATATATCGTGCTCCTTCTGCCTCAGTTCTTCTTAAACCCAAAGCTCACATCAGTATCACAAAGATGAACTTGTGGTCACTGGACATGTGTATTTGTTTCTCTTCCAAGATGTGGAAAGATTTCTCCTTTTTCTAGTTTTCTCCATTTCTCATCTCTTTTTTACTTTTATTTTATTTTATTTTTAGTCTTATTGGCATATTGGGAAAGGTTGCTGCAGCCACTTCACTGGGCTGCTGTGCTTGGGGCAGTGCTTCTGCTTCAAAGCAGTTTACAAGCTTAGCCCAGGCTGGTCAGGGGGTTACAGAGGTTCTGCTGAGGGTACAATGCTTCAGTTATCTCATGTACTGATGAGATTTGGTCAGGAGAAGGAGGCCTGTAGGCAGTTGTGGTTTGAGTTAGTAGGAGGGGCAGTTAATTCTTAGAGTCATAGGTAAGAGATGATTGGTATATCATAAACAATTCACATGAGTTCTGAGACTAGTAAAGCTAAATGCTGAGGACACATAATAAAGGTTCAGTATGTTTTCATAACAATGTTACATTTAATTCAATGGTTTTAAGCAGGGAATCACCAGTCATTTGTTCTTTGATACATATGATGTGTTTGGCTAGGAGTTTCTCTGCATTGCTCTGGAAAATCTGCATAACCCACCTGGTCTATTTGTGTTACATAATCCTGTTTCTCAGGCAAAGAATAGATGACTAAGTTTCAGGTAGTTGTCTTAATCTGATTTTTTTTAAGTGTGTTTAGTTTTTTAAAAAAAATATTTTTGTTATGCTGAAGTTGGCATTAACTTCCTGAATTATCCCATATTATGTGGATAAACAATTCCAAACATTTTACCTTTCCTCATCCCACATTTCATGGATTATAGTTAATATTTTCTAAGGACAGTAATTGCCACTTCAGCAATACCCAAAAGAGACAGGCAGGGCTGCCTTCTCCAGGTTAAGTATGGTAATTTGGGTGAGAATATCACAATTGGGCTGTGTGGTGGTTTGAATGAGTGTCCCCCATAGGCTTTAAGTATTCAGACATTTGTCTCCAGTTGGTGGCACTGTTCTTGGAGGTCTTAGAAGGTGTGGCCATGCTAGAGGAAGTATGTTATTGGGGGCAGGCTTAGTGAGTTTAACAAGCCTTGTGGTCTCCAGTCGCTCTCTCTGATTCCTGTGCTCATTGCAAGAGGTGACCCTCGGCTTACTGCTCCAGCTCCAGCCACCATGCCTCCTGCCACAATGGACTTTAATTCCCTGGAGCCACCAATTTTAAGCTCAAATAAACTCTTCCTTTTATAAGTCCCTTGGTCATGGTGTTTTATCACAGCAACAGAAAAGTGATTAATACAGTTACTTGGTACCAGAGAGTGGGCTGTTGGCTGTGAAGAACCTGACCATGTGGATGTTTGGAGAGATGTGGAAGACTTTGGAACTTTGGGCTAGAAAAGCTGTTGACTACTGTAAGCAAAGCTTAAGGGGCCATTTTAGAAGAAGCCTGGAAGAAAGCATTGCTGCAAAAAATGTAGTTCCAGAGGAAAATAAAGACTTAGGCAGCAACTGGGATATTTTGATAAAGAGTCTGGCAGCAGTTTGCCCACAGCCCAAATGCTTGCCTGATACTAAATTGAAAAGCAGAGGATATTTCAAGACAACCTAATGTAGAAATGGTGGCATGACTATTAATGGTGAATATTGTACAGATCTACAGTGAAGAAGAGCAGATGGGGCAGAAAGAAATGCAGAATGTACAGTCTGGATGAAAACCCTGCTAGGAAGATTAAAGGTGGGGCCAAGGCATGTGAAGGAGAGGTTCCTTTTGATAAGGAGATTAAAGCGATTAAGGAGGGGCCTCGAGATTTACAAGTAAACAACAGAAATAGTACCTTCAGGGCAAGACCACACCCAGCTAATCCTCTAACTTTTGAAAGGAAAATACTGAAAGGGTTTTCTGCTCCAACAAGTTCAGGGCAGAGAAAAGTTGCAAATGTGCTTGAAATAAGCCAGGGTCCGTCCTGAACTTGCAGCCAAACTTGGCAGTTTCATTCACATGGTGCTGGCTTTAGAGGCATGAAGTTTGCAAGAGTGAAGGGGTCTTCAGTTCTTCCTCCACAGTTTCAGAGAGCTGCCAAGGTCAGGCAGAGTGCAGCAGGGGTGTCCCTGAATAAAGAAGGCCCTGATAGGCCATTGCATGCAGCTGTGAATGTGAAGCTTGGTTGGCAGTAGAGACCCCAAGAAGACATTCGAGATGCCAGAGCTGTGAGATATTTGCCAAGGAGAGCTGCATACAGGGAGTGGTAATGGCCTAAGCAAGAGATGTATGTTGCAAGCAAAGCTGGAAGAGCTGAGCCATCTAAGCCCTTTGGAAGTCAAGTCCCAGAAGTCACACATGGAGCTACTGGACTTGGTGATTGCCCTGCTGGTTTTCGGTCTTGTTTTGGTCCAGTATTTCCTCACTATGCCTCTATTCCTCCCTTTTGGAATGGGAATGTGTATTTGGTTCCACTGTACATTGGGAGTATGTAATTTGTCTTTTGATTTTACAGGAGATTACAGATTAGGAGATTGGCCTAGGTCTCAGAAGAGACTTTGGACTGTAGACTTTTGAATGGCATTGAAACTGGTAAAGACTATGGGGACTTTTAAGGTTGGACTAAATGCATTTTGCATTTTATATGGTCAGGAGCCTATGGGGGCCAGGGAGTGGAATGTGGTTGTTTGAATGAGTGTCCCCCATAGGCTTTAAGTGTTCAGACATTTGTCTCCAGTTGGTGGCACTGTTCTTGGAGGTCTTAGAATTTGTGGCCATGCTAGAGGAAGTATATGTTATTGGGGGCAGGCTTAGTGAGTTTAACAAGCCTTATGGTCTCCAGTCGCTCTCTCTGCTTCCTGTGCTCATTTTGATATGTGACCCTCGGCTTACTGCTCCAGGTCCAGCCGCCAGGCTTCCAGCCACAATGGACTCTAATTCCCTTGACCCGTCAATTGTAAGCTCAAATAAACTCTTCCTTTTATAAGTTCCTTGGTCATGGTGTTTTATCACAGCAACAGAAAAGTGACTAATACAGGCTGCATACTCTACTCACAGTTCAGTCTTTTGACGTGTTCTTTGTTCCCATTATCACCTTTTCCCTAGGATTATTGTTATTATTAAATTGTATTAGTTAGTGGGGATCAAAAGATGGCTCAGTGGTTAAGAGAACTGACTGCTCTTGCAGAGGACCTGAGTTCAGTTCTCAGCACCCATGTGGCCGCTGGCAACTGTCCACAGCTCCAGTTCCACAGGATCTGATGCTGTCTTCTGGCCCCCACCTGCACTGCAGGACATGGGTGCACTTACCTATATGCAGACGCATGAAAACACATAAAATGAATAAAATATAAAATTTTTAGTTAGCATGCAACATGATGAGTTCCACCTTGGCATGGACCTGTCTGGGTCCTTATTCATCCCCATCCTTCACTATCTCCCCATCCCCCATGCCCCCCACCTCCCTCTTGCTTCTCCCCTTTGACCTTCACATTGTCTTCCCTTCTTCCTTCATGACACATGAATTCCTTTGCCTCTTCTTCCCCTTCCCTCTCCCTTAAGGTCTCATCTTCCTCTCTCCTGTGCTTTTTGAGACTTTCCCTTTTTCCTGGGAGAAATGAGCAAATGTCTCTTCACCTTAGAGAGGAAGCAAATGACAAGTGAAAATAATAATTCCACCCAAGTCTGACTTTGTGAACCAGTGAATTTCTTGGGGTTACTTACAGGAGTATTTGTGATGATTTGCTTAGAAGAGAATAAGTGAAGGGTCACTTACAGTGCATAAGTGACTCAGAGAGACATCACCAGAAAGCCCACCTCAGCCTGGATGCTAACTCAAGAAAGCTGCAGTCCTAGAGCTCTCTGTACAAAGTGCAAACATGGCAGGACATTGAGAGAAGAGTGGCTCCTCATTCATGCTTTCATGTCTTTGGGGAGGGGCTCTGTAGAACTTGATGGCTTTGTTACGGAAATCAGGTGGTCCAGGGACTCACTTCGTTTACCTTTGTGGACTCAGGAGATAAAGCTCCAAAGTGACAGAAATCTTCTCTTAAGATCGTCCACGTCATATATTAACTGCTACAAGATTAGTAGATTCAAATTACAGCCTATGTGACTATGACTATAGAAGCTCACATATCCCAAGGCCACCAAGGAGAAATTCTTACTATAGGTGTGCTTACAGAAGTAGATACTATGGCAGGAGTTCAAACACTCCTTACACCAAAAATTATTGCTGGTGCCTCGCAGGCAGCATAAGGTGTTCTACCAGATGACTGCAGCATTGATTTCTCAAGATAGCTTTGAATTATGTAGTATCCCAAGTAAATTTGGAAATGGAAGAAAAAGACATGGACCTGAGGCAAAGGGAGAGAGTTTCCTGAAACTACTCAAGACTTCTTTAATATTTCTGGTCTTTGTTCTTCTCAAGGTGTTCTAGTTTGTCTTCAATTGCTGTAACAGCGCTCTGACCAATTTCCTTGGGGAGGAAAGGGCTTATTTATCTTGCATCTCCTGGATCACAGTTCATCACTGAGGGAGCCCAAGGTAGGAACTCAGGACAGGAACATGGAGGCAGGAGCTGAGGTATGGGCCATGGAGGAATGCTGCTTACTGTCTTGGTCCTCTGGCTCATGCTCAGCCTGCTTTCTAATACAGAACAATCTGCCCAGGGTGGCACCACCCACAGTGAGCTGGTCCCTCTCACATCATTCAACAATCAAGAAAACACCTCACAGACATGGCCACAGGCCAGTCCAATGGAGGCAATTCCCTGATTGAGGCTCCTTCAACCCAGGTGTGTCAAATTGATACTAAAGCTATCCAGCACACAAGGTCTCATGCTTTCCTAACCTGAAGTCTTGGACACACCTAGCTTTTCATAGTTGGGTTTCAAGGCTGGCCTTGAAGTCATAGAGATCCACCTGCTTCTGGAGTGCTGGGATTAAAGGCGGGATCCTCCAAGCCCAGCTTTTTTTTTCCTGATTTTTTCAAATTAGGTCTGTGACTACAGGTTTGCTTTAAGTCTTACCACCATATACCTAAATAACAATAATAATGGGATTTATATGGTATTCATATATTCATAAAAAAATAAACACATAGTTGTCATAATTATTGATGTATTACATCAAATCTCAAATACCCATAGTGGTATATTATATTTGGGAGAATATTGAAAATTAAAGCTGTGATATGATTACATTTGGCACATCTTCAAAATACATTGTGTTCAAATGGCATGTGACTTAGAGACACACAGACATGCACATGCACACATATATATACACCCATACAACACACACACACACACACACACACAGGGGAGCAATAAGAGAATAGAGGCTGCATGATTGAGAGCTAACATGGCATTCCTCTGTAGGAGTTTAGGAGCTGGCTTACTTGGGAACAGATTCCCTCTCTAGAAGCTGTTGACCAGGGGTCTCCAACAATATTGGCTGTTACCCTGCTTTTTGTTACCTACAAGAACTTTATGGTAAGACCCTTTTGCTGAAGACACTACATGCATGAGCTATAGAACAAAGAGAACCCGAGCTGGTGCTGACTGCAGAGCCTCGTCTCTTCCAGAGAGCTTTCACAGTGCTGGAAAGTGCTGTGCATGCTACCTGAAGGAAATCCAGAGAACTTTTCGTGTGTATCAGAAGGTTATTAACACAGAAACCCGTAACTGGCCAATGTGCAGAGAAGAGGATGCATGAATAAGACATTCACATCACACTTCCACCTCCCATGGCTCAGGGATCATTGCCACAAAACGGGGCCAGAAACATTATAAGAGCCAGAGATGGTGGATGAAACAGAGCAAATAGAGTTTTCCAGACAGCTGGTCCGAGGCTCATTTGAACTCACAGCGACTGGTGATGAACAGGCTTCAGTCACATGCAAGAACAAAGCAGACAAGCCCAACATAGACATAGGAAAGTAAGTAAGAAACCCCAGCCCAACCTAAGGAAATTTTGACAACTGATGTCTGCTGGGAGGGAGAGAGACAGTGTCTTATGAGGATGGAACTCTTTGTAGGTCAATAGAGTCTAATTTATGTCCCAAATATAATAGAATATTAATGATTAATAAATTGGGTTGGAAAATGGAGAAAGGGGAGGGATCTAAATACCATTACATTATATTGTATGAAAATCATGAAATTCAATTAAAACAAAGAATTATCTAGGAAAAAAACTACTCATGGACAATAAGTAAGTAAGTAAATAAATAAATAAATAAATAATGAATAAAAGAATGGCTTACGACTTTATTAAAGGAGAAGATGAAAGTGGAGAATGTTAAAGAGGTGTCAGCTTCCCCCAGAGCATTATTTTGAGGAGAATAACAGTCCCATTTTTGTCCATTGTCTTTTGAGGAATATATTCTTTAGAAAATTTCAAAAAGAATAACATATTGTTATGAGGGAAAGGAAAGTAACTTAAGGATAATAGGACTAAGTATTGCCTTAGCATTAACTAACAAGTTGTATTTTCTACACTGAGATGTCCAAAGCTGCTTGACTGTGCTATAAGACTGAGGTAAGTAACCTGACTTCTTGGGAACACTGTTTTAAAATCTTTAATTAGTCACATAAAATCCCATTTTACCCTGTGAGATTGGAGAAGGTGAGTTAAGTACCTGCAGGTCTTCTTGGCAAACACAGTGCAAGCAAGGGCTACTACTCTAGAGAAGCAGTAGAGAACTATATCCACATGGATGTGGATCCTGATGGACCAGGCAACTGGGCCTCAATAGCCAGTGAACACCTTTCAAGATTGGAAAGTAAATCTAAAAAGATAAAAGTGTTTTCACACATATTTTCTGTGATTCATGGAATGTCTGAATCAGTGTCAATAGTGTCAAACAGTTTATAATGAATAGCAGGACGGATCTTGTTGTGAAGAGCATCAGGTTTGTTATTTGTTAGAGGCACCTTAGCTTTACTGGAAAATTGACCAGGAAATGCACACAGTTCTTATATATTCCCTCTACTCAAAGCTTTTCTTATTTATTAAACTCTTGCAAAGTTGTGGTAAATTTGCTACAATTTAAGAACCGAAATTAACATATATGACATTTTAAACTAAATTGTCTCCTTTATAGTATAGTTCACTGCATCTTACATTTCTGTGCTTGCAGATACTGGTATATATTCATTCTTCCAATGCAATGCAAACAATTTCACTACTAAATATTACTTCCCTGTGTTAGACCACATCCTGGTCCCTGCTTATACACCTGGAAATCACTTGTGTTTGCTCTGTCTCCCTAGCATTACTTTTTTTTTTTTTTTTTTTTTTTTCGAGACAGGGTCTCCCTGTAGCCCCAGCTCTGTAGACCAGGCTGGCCTTGAACTCACACCTGGAATCGGACAGCACAGTCTTTTCAGAGAGACTTTACTTGGTAATATGCATTAAGTTTCCTTCATATGTTTTTGTGACTTGATATTTTCTTTCGTTCCTCAAAAAAATTCCTTTGCAAGGATGTTCACAGGATTTTGTCTTTGTTTCTTCAATTTGCCAAGATTTCTTTGAGGGCTTTATTTATTTGGACATGAGTTTCCAATGCATTTACTTACTTGGGAGCTTGATTGCTGGATCACATAGGACTACATTTAGCTTTGTCAGAGTGATTGGATTGTCTTTCTAATTAGCTGTCCCATCTTTAGGTCATGTCTGAGTCTCTTCCTGGCCCTTTATTTCCCAGGTGACCAGAGCTCTCCACATGATCATGATCAAGCTGAATCATATCCAGTATCTTCTTCTGAAGATCACTTAACTTCTTATTTCTTTAAGGCTCTGATCCTAGGTAGGAAAAGAAGAAACACAGACCACCTCAAGCAGTCTGTACTCTGTGTAACTTCACATGAAATATTCCTTTCAATCACACAACTCTCTGCTGAGAGTTTATTTCCCTCATTTTGGTAAGGAAACTGAGAGTTAAGTTTCACATAGCCATTCAACAGTACAGATCAATGAAACATACTTCAGTGTCATTAAATCTCATCTTGAATAATGAATGTAAATGGAGTTGAATGTAAACAATAAACCAACTATGACTTCCTCCTCTCTTAACTGCTCCTTGCCTGCAGATGTTTTGAGAGTACTAGCGAAAGCCTGACCCTGATGTTCCAGACTCAGCCTTTGGGGTCAGCTTCCCAAATTTCATTGTGCCTGTCCCCTGCTTCGAGACCCTCTGCAGTTCCTCCCACTACTCCAGGGCCAGGCTTACCTGATGGTTGTTGGGGATTTGCAGCACATCCACCTCCCACCTATACTCCTTTGAGCTTGGTCTTTCCATCTGAGGCTACTGAAGTGTTCCTAACCAGCCAGGGCCAAGTCACCCTCTTGGAGAACTCACAAATAGCCTGACTGGTGCCATCTGGTCCCTCTAATATAAAATCAATAGAGAGAGCCTAAAGATAGAACAACTAGTTTGTTATACCAAATCAGAAAGCAACCAAGATACATCAATAATTCAAACAGAATCAAACTTAAACTCAACAAAGGAAAGCTTTGGTTTCCTTTTTTATTTATTTTTTAATTTTATGTGTATGCATGTATTGCCTGCATGTATGTAAATGCACCTGAGTCATGCAATATTCTTGGAGTACAGACTAGGGCGTTGAATCCCCTGGAACTAGAGTTACAGATGGTTGTTAGTTGCCATGTGGGTGCTGGGATTTGAACCCAGGTCTTCTGTAAGAACAGCCAGTACTTTTTTTTTTTTTTTGGTATGTGTATGGTATGAATGTACTGTCTGCATGCAGGTTTGTGCACCCGTGTCGTGCAATGCCGCGGAGGTCAGAAGAGGGTGTCGGATTCCCCTGGAACTGGAGCTCTCCTGGAATTGGAGTCAGAAACGGTTCTCAGCCGCCATGTGGGTGCTGGGGATCAAACCCGGGTCCTCTGCAAGAGCAGTCGGTTCTCTTAACCGCTAGGCCATCTTTCCAGCCCAACAGCCAGTACTTTTAACTGCTGAGGCATCTCTCCAGCCCCAGAAAGCTTCAGTTTCATACCAGAATCACAAGCAACAAAAGAAATGGCCATGTCAACAACAATGAAAAATAATAATATGAAAAAATGAAATAACATATCCTCACAAAACACCACCAGTCCTATCAAAGAGTTCTACAATGAGAACACACGAGAGGTAACCAAAGACACAGAATTTAAAAATACAATCATAAAAGTGATCTGGGGCTGGAGAGATAGCCTAGCGGTTAAGAGCACTGACGCTCTTGCAGAGGACCCGGGTTCGATCCCCAGCACCCACATGGCGGCTAAGAACTGTCTGTAACTCCAATTCCAGGAGAACTCCAGTTCCAGGGGAATCCGAGACCCTCTTCTGACCTCCGCGGCATTGCACAACACGGGTGCACAGACCTGTATGCAGACAGTACATTCATACACATACAAAAATAAATAAATTAAAAAAAATAAAAGTTATCAAAGAATTCAACACATTTAAAGAACACACAAACAACTAAAAGAGGATAGGGTTAAACTTTTGACTGAATTCACAAAAGGAAAAGAAATATTGAAGAGAGCTGGCAAGATGGCTCAGTGGTTAAGAGCACTGGCTGCTCTTGCAGAAGACCCATTTTTGAATTCCAGCACCCACATGCTGGCTCCATCATTCTCTTCTGACCCTCTCAGTAACAGCATACATATTAGGTATGACTACAGGCAAGCACAGCACTTGTAAACATTAAAAATATATATCATTTAGGGCCTTAAGAAATGGCTCAGTGGTTAAGAGCACTGGCTTCCTTACAGAGCACTTAGGTTCACTAACCAGCACTCACATGGCAGCTAACAACCATCTGAAACACCAGATCCAGGGGATCTGCTGCCCTCCTCTGACCACCACAGGCATTGCATGGCATGGGCATACTTTAAGCATGCAGGCAATACACTCACACACAGAAAATGAAAATAATAAATAGTAAGAAAAAATAAATACTGAAGAAAACTCTGGTTTAAAAGAAGAAAGAAGTGAAAAACTCAGTAAGTCAATTTGAACCCACAGGATTAAGCCTGACCAATAGAACAAAAGAAATGGAAAACAGAATGTCAGGATTGGAAAAAAAAATAAAAAGAATGTCAAGTTTGGATGATAAGTTTGATGAATTGGACTTCTCAAGCAAAGAATATAAAAAAAATTAAAAAGTAATGGAATACGCAGGAAATTTGGGACAGCACGAGAATACCATGTTTATGCATCAGACATAGAGGAAGAAGACGAATCCCAGGCAAATAGTATTGACCAGATCTTCAGTAGGATTATAAAAGAAAATTTCCTCAAAGTAAGGAAAGACATATCTGTATAAGTTCAGGAAGCACATGGAACACTAGAGAGGACCAGAAAAGAAATTCCCTATGGAATATCATAGTAAACACTAAATCTACAGAACAAAGAGAGAATACTGAAAGCTGCAAGATGAAAACTAGTCACATATAAAGGAAGGAAAACCCATCAGGATTACAGCTGACTTTTCAATGCAAACTATGAAAATAAGAAGAGCCTATACCAAATTATACCAAGTTCAAAATTATCTTAAATGAAAACCCAGAACACTTTACTCAGCAAAACTGTATATTAGAGTTGAAGGGGAAAGAAAAATCTTCCACGATATGAATAGATTGAAAGAATTTATGTTCACCAAACCAGCCTGTGGTGGTTTGAATGAGAATGACCCCATAGGCTTCAAGTATTCAGACATTTTGTCCCCAGTTGGTGGTGCTGTTTTGGGAGATCTTAGAAGGTGTGGCCATGCTGGAAGAAGTAAGCCACTGGGGCACACTCTTAGTGAGTTCAACAAGCCTTGCAGCTTCCAGTTGCTCTCTCTAGGCTTCCTGTGCTAACTGAAATATTTGAACCTCAGCTTTCTGCTCCATCCCTGGCCACCATGCCTCCCCACCACAATGGACTTTTAATTCCTGGAACTGTCAATCGTAAGCTCAAATACACTCTTCTTTTTATAATTTCCCTTGGTCATGGTGGTTTTATCACAGCAACAGAAAAGTGACTAATACACAGTCCTACAGAGAACACTAGAAGAAATATAAAGCACTGAAGAAAGAAATGACTATATCCAAGAGGGAACAGAAAGAAGCTAAATGAAAGTATAATTGCGGAAACACAAAATTAGACCAATATACAAACAGAAATAAAAATGATGGTAACCAATATAGTCTTTTCAATAATAAATTTAAATATCAATGGCTTGAATTCCTCAGTCAAAAGACACAGACTAGTTAAATGGATTAAGAAACAAAATTCATCTTTTTGTTGTCTACAAGAAAATAATCTCACCTTCGAGAATAGGCACAACCCTAGGGTGAAAGGATAGGAAAAAAATTCCAAGCCCATGGCACTAAGAAACAAACAGGGGGGTACAATTCCAATATCTGACAAAATAGACTTCAAACTAGAACTAATCAGAAGAGATAAGGAGGATCACTCCATTCTGATAAAAAACCCAAAAAAAACCCAACTGACTAAGAAGATAATATGTCATGAACATATATGCACCAAACTGTGGTGCATCCAAACCAGTAATGGTGGGGGTACCCCAATAACTCAAAGAGACAGTTCAAATAGACAAAGAATAGACAGACATCTGAATTAAAAGATACCATACGTCAAATGGACCTAACAGACATCAACAGAATGTTTCACTCAAGTACCAAAGAATACACTTTCTATTCAGCAGCTCATGAAAGTTTCTTGGAAATTGATGACATCCTGGGGCACGAAACAAACCTCAATGAGCACAAAAATGTTTAAATAATTCCATGCACACTATCAAACTAAAATACAATAATGCCTAAAATGAACAACAAATGCTCTGGTAAATACACATAGTCATGGAGATTAAAGAATATAATCCTGAATGATGAATGGGTCAAAGAATAAACTAAGAAAGAAACAAAAGTATTCCTGGACCTAAATGAAAATGATAGTACAGCATAACAAAACTTCTGGGATGCCTTAAAAGCAGTTCTAAGAGGGAAATTTATAGCTCTAAGTGCCTACATTAAAAAATAAGAATGAGCACAAACAAATGACTTAACATTGCAATTCAAGACTCTGGAAAGGAAACAACAAATGAAACCCAAACCCAGCAGTCAAGAAGAAATAACAAAAATCAGAACAGAAATTAATGAAATAGAAACAAAACAATACAAAAATTTAATGAATCTAAGAGCTGGTTCTTTGAAACGATAAACAAGGTTAAGTACACCAGACAAAAGAAAGGAAGAACAAATTCAAATCAACAAAATTAGAGATAAAGGGGGAAACATCATAGCAGACACCAAAAAGATCCAGAATATTATACAGAAATACTTTATAAACCTATGCACTATTAAATTTGAAAACCTAAAAGAAATGAATGAATATCTGAAATCACGGGAACCACCAAAGCTAAACCAAAACCAAGAAGACATCAACAGCTTAAATAGACCCTTAACAAATAAGGGAATTGAAACAGTAGTCAAAATCTCCTGACCAAAACCAGCCCAGGCCCAGATGAATTCACAGCAAAATTCTACCAGACATTTAAAAATCTACAACCAACACTATTTAAATTATTCAAAAGGAAACAGAGGGAGAACTCCCAAACTCATTCTATGAAACCAGTACCACTTTAATACTAAAACCAGGTAAAGACACAATCAAAAATGAAAATTATAGACCCAAGTCTTTAATGAATATAGATTCCAAAATTCTCAGCAAAATACTCACAAACCTCATACAGGCACACATCAAAACAGTCATCCATCTGATTGAGTCAGCTTTATTCCAGAGACGCAGAAATGGTTCAATATATGTAAGTCAATAAATGCAGTAAATTTTATATATGCACTTAAAGACAGAAACACATGATGTAGATGTAGAAAAGATCTTGGACAAAATTCAACATGCATTTATGTTAAAAGTCCTAGAGGGAATTGGACTAGTGGGAACCTGTCTCAATATAATTAAAGGTATATACAATGAACCAACATTCAACCTCATTCTAAATGGAGAAAAACTGGAACTAGACAAGGGTGTCCACTGTCTCCAGTCCTTTTTAATTTAGTTCTTGAAACTCTTGCTATAGTGATAAGACAAGAGAAGGAAATGAAAAGACTACTAATTGGCAAAGAAGAAGTCAAGTTATCGTTATTTGGAGATGATATGATATTATGTATAATATACATAAGAGATCCCAAAAATTCCACTAGGAAAATCCTAGAAATGATCAACAGTTTCAGCAAAAAAGCAGGTTACAAAGTTAACTTACAAAAATCAACAGCCTTTCTATATGCCAATAACAAGCAATCAGAGCAAGAGTACATGGAATACCTTCCAATCACTACAATCTCAAAAATATCTAGGAATAAACTTAATCAAAGACATGAAAGATCTCTACAATGAAAATTTTAAATCTTTAAAAGAATATTAAGGGGGCGGGAACCGGGGTCTCAGGGGAGACGCCATAACGCGCCAGGGCAGGTATACAGCTCTACAGCTCTAGGCGTGGTCTGGCGGGGGGCAGCTGGGAGAGGGTCTCGCTCTGAACCCGTCTACGGGGTCCCCGGCCCAGAGGGACTGCACTCGGGTGAGCAGAGGGTCGCGTTTCCCTCTGCTCTGGTCCCGGCTGGACTTGTGGGCGGGAACTGGGGTCGCAGGGGAGATGCCATAACGCGCCAGGGCAGGTACACAGCTCTACAGCTCTAGGCGGGGTCTGGCGGGGTGCAGCTGGGAGAGGGTCTCGCTCTGAACCCTTCTACGGGGTCCCGGGCCCCAGAGAACCGGGGCGGGCCTAGATCAGGCTCACAAAATACCACCCCCCCGCTCCCGCGCGCCAAGTGATTGCTAAGAATCCAAGTGGTCCTCCTTTTGGAGAACCTTCAGAACAGAAAAGAGACGACTAACTTAGGCTTCAACATCCAATAATACAGAAAACTGAAAAACCTGAAACCTAGCCACAGTTAATACACCCTAAAAATAAAAAAAATAAAAAAAAAAGAAGGAGGAGAAAAAGGGGTGGGAGGGAAAGCCATCGGAAGGAGGCAAGCAAAACCATCCGCTAAAATATGTAAAAGGTCCGTTTGTTGGGGGAATAAAAAACTTGAACCACAAACAGGGAAATCCATCATGCCAGGGACACGACGAAAGGGCAAACATGGGAAAGGCACCGGTAATACTCCCAACACCATGCCCTACCAACCTGGGAGGAGATAGCCCACAATGGGATCCCCTTGGAGGATGACATAGACCTAGTTATATATAATTGCAGACATTGCGCAAGAATCTAGCAACATAAATTATAGAAAATAGGAATGAAGAGTCATGGAAACTAAAGAGAAGAGAAATGAAAAACTCAAAAAGAGGATCTGAGATGACATTCGGATAAGACTAGGAAAATGACAAACTCCAGAGAACTGAGGGAGAAAGAAAAGCGAAGGGATCGAAAGAATAAAAGAAAAAAAAAAAAAAACAATGAATGAAGAGAAACGAAAAGAAGCAAAAAGAAGAAAGGAGCACCAAGAAGAGGATTGAGAAGCACAAAGAAGAGATTAGAGAGCTCAAAAGGACAATGGAAGTACTAAAGAAACACAGGACAGGAGGAGGAAACAAAAAAGGAATTAGACACTCATTCCAATCGAAAAAAGCAAAGAGAAAACCCTAAGCAGTAGATGGAGGAAGAGAACAAAGAATTCAGACCTGGAGATAACACAGAGCAATTAAAAAGCTCAATATAGAGATTATGAAACACTTAAAAATACACAAAAGGGAACAACCAGGAATATGGGACACTATGAAAAGACCAAACTCCAGCATCAGGATAGAGGAAGGGAAAGAATTCTCAAGAGAATAGTATTGCATCAGTTCTTCAACAGAATCATAAGTGAAAAATTTCCCAAAGCTAACAATATAAACAAGCCCATACAAATACAAGAAGCACATAGGACCGCCAAATAGACAAGATCAGAAAAGAAACACCCCACGCCATATCATAGTTAAAATGCTAGCTGCCCAAAACAAAACCAAACATTCTGGAGGGCCACAAAAGAAAAACACATCACATACAAAGGGGAACCCTAATCAGAATTACAACTGACTTCTCGCCTCAACCATGAAAGCAAGAAGAACATGGAGCAAAGCATTCCCACTGTGTAAGGCACTATGGGATGCCAACCCAGACATACTTTACCAGCAAAAATGTCGACTATACTTGAAGGAGCGAGAGAAAAAATCTTCCATGACATAGAACAAAGATGGAATACATGTCTGGAAACCAACTTTCATAAATATCTTGAAGCAATTAAAAGGGCAGAAGCGAGAGCAACAAATCCTCAAACACCTAGGAAAAGAACTAACATAAAACATAACCATAGGAGCAAAATCAAAGGCTGAAGTCCAAATGGATAATAAAGTGAAAGGAAGCAAACATCCATCTTCTCATAACCTTAAATATTAATGAGTAAACTCCCCAAATCAAAAGGCAACTGGGAGAATGGATTAGGAAACAACACAACTCTATATGCTGTCTAACAAGAAACCATCTCAATTTCAAGGATAGCACCAACCTTAAGTGAAGGCGTGGAAAAGTATTCCAGCAACTGGGTACCAAAAAGGAAGCGGGTGTTGCTTACTCTAATATCAGACACAAATAGACTTCAAAGCAAAAGAATCATAAAGAGACAAAGAGGGCCTTAATCCTTATTTAATAAGGAACAATTGGGACGATGAAAATTTCACAATCATAAAATATATATGCACCAAAACATCAGTGCACCAAAACTTTATAAAGACAATTCTTCAGGATCTCAGGCACAGATTTAACCCCAGCACACTAATACTAGGGGACTTCAATACACTCCATTAAGTCCTTAGACAGATCACAGACTAAGGATAAACGAGAGACATCTGAACTAAATGACAAATACATACCAAATGGACCTCACAGACAATTCTACCGATATTTCACGCAACACCAGAGAATACACTGGCTCCTGACACCTCAGGACCTCATGGAACATTCTCAAAAATACGGACCATATTACTGGAGAACACAGGAAAAACCTCAGAAATAAAAATGTTGAAATAACTATGCCATGAGATATAAGACCACAAGTGCAATAAAATCCAATCATCAACACCAGAATAACCTCAACAACCTACCAGGAAACATGAAGAGACTAAACAAACACCTCCTGAATAATGAATGGGTCAGGCCAAGAAATAAAAAAAGAAATAAAAACATTCCGGAACTGAATGACAATGATAAAAACAACATGGCAAAATCTATGGACACTACTAAAGCAATCCTAAGAGGAAAGTTTTAGCTCTAAGTGCCCACATTAAAAAAAACAGAAAGTGCACAAGTGAATGATTATAACACTGCAGCTAAAAATACTTGAGAGCAACAACAAATGAACCCTAAATGGAGGCAGACAAAAAATACAAAAAATCAGAGCAGAGATCAATGAAATCAGAAACAAAAGAAACCCATACAAAAATCAATGAATCTAAAAGTTGGTTCTTTAGAGGAGAATAAACAAGATAGACAGACCTCTAGCCCCAGTTAACCAAAAGAGAAAGAGGGACAACTCCAAATCCCATGAATTCTGTAGAATTATGAAAGGTACAATATCACACAAGACAATGAAAAGATCCAACAATTATACGGGATTACTTCAAAAACTATATTCTACACTTTTGAAAACCTATAGAAGAAATGGATGAATATCATGAAACCTGGAATCACCAAAGTCAACAAGAAGAAATCGACCAGCCTAAACAGAACAATAGTCAGTGAAGAGAAATTGAAGACTAATAAGTAGCCAACAAAAAGCCACAGATGGAAAAAAATGGAGAAAATTCTAAAAAAAAAATTTTTAAAAAAAAAAGACTTACAACCATTACTACTTCAATTGTTTAGAAGGGATAACAAACGGAGGGACTTCTCCCAAATCTCTTCTATGAAGCCAGCATTACGCCTGACTCCAATAAACCAGGTGAAAGATACAACAAAAAGGAGAACTATTAGACCCATCTCCCTAATGAACAACAATGCCAAAATTCTAAACAGGATCTGGCAAATCCATACAGACTCAACATTAAGAAAAAATCATCCATCAGGACTCAAGTGTGGATTCATTACCGACATGCAGGTGGTAACATACGAAATCAACATAAATCATCACATCATATAATTGGATACTGAAAGGACAACAAAACCACACCATCTGAAATCTCAATTGATGCAGAGAAAGGCCATTTGACAAAATCCCAGCCCCCTTTTTCATTGTTTTAACGTCCCCTAGAGGAATTGGACTGGTGTGATCATTCCTCAATGTAAATCAAAAGCACATATACAGAAAACCCACAGCCAATATCATCGTAAATGGGGAAGGAATGACAGAAGCATTCCCCTTAAAGTTAGGAAACCTGGCAGGGCTGCCCCCTGTCACCACTCCTCTTCAATTATAGTGCTTGAAACCCTAGCTAGGGCAATAAGGCAAAAGAAAGGAAATTAAAGGGTTCTAATGGAAAAGAGGGAAGTCAAGCACCTTTGTGATGATATGACTTTGTCTACCTAAGGGATGCTAAGATCCTCCACCAGAACACTCCTAGAAACGATTTAAGAGCTTTGTAAAGTGGCAGGATACAAATCAAACTAGAAAATCAGTAGCCTTTCTTACACCACCAACAAGCATTGAGAAGGATCCTTACAAGGAGACCTTCCCACTCACACTAGCCTCAACAACAATAAAATACCTAGGAACAACCTAACCAAAGGACCACCAAGGATATCTACAACAAAATTTTCAACCCCTGAAAACACGGAAATTGAGGAAACCTCAGAAGCTGGACAAACCTCCATGCTCATGGATTGGGAAAATAATTATAGTAAAAAATGTCCATCCTACCCAAAACTAGTGTACAGATTTAATGCGATCCCAATCAGAATCTCCAAGAGTTTCTTCAAGGCCTGGAAAAAAATCCTCCATTTCATTTGCGGAAAAACAAAAGACCCCGAATAGCCATATCAACCCTGAGTGAACGACCACTAACAGGGGGGGGGATCGCTAAACCAGACATCAAGCTATACTACAGGGTCATAGTCATAAAAAAAGCCTGATACTGGCAAAAAACAGACCATTACCATGGAATATTAAAACTGAAAAGAATACAAACCTGAAGCTCATACCATTTCAGCCACCCTCCTATTTTGACAAGGGGGCCAAAAAGACACACATGGAGGAAGACAGGCCTCTTCAGCAGTGTTTGGCAAAAACTGGACACCACTTGGTAGGAAGAATGAAAATTAAAACCCTACCTCTCACCTTGTACAAAGGTCAACTCCAGCTGGCCAAAGACCTCAACGTGTGAAACCCCCAAACTCTTGGAGGTGATAGAAGAGACGCTGGAAGCGACTTACAAGACATAGGTGTAGGAAAAAGTCTTCCTAAATCAGGGGAATAGCCGCTGCACAAGAAATAAGATCGACCATTGACCCAATGGGAACCCCCTCATTACACTCAAAAGCTTCTGATACATCAAAGGAAGCAATCAAGGAAGTGAGAGAAGACCCACAGCGTGGGAGGAAACCTTTCCCACAAATACATCTGACAAAACATTATATTGATTTCCAGAGTATACAACTACTCACCAAAACATAAGAAGAAAGAAAACAAATTGAATCATTCAAAAAGATGGGCCAAAGAATTGAATAGTGACTTCACAGAGGAGGAGTTGGAGATGGCCGAAGTAGAAACATCTTAAGACGTGTTCAACATCTCTGATACTTAAGGAAATGCCAAATTAAAACCACTCTAGCTATCATCTTACTCCAATTAAGACTGGCTAGGATCAAGGAACCAAATGATACCAAGTGCTGGGAGAGAGAGGTTGTGGGGACAAGGGGACAAACTCATCCATTGCTGGTGGGAATGTAAAACTTGTACAACCAGCCACTTGTGGAAAGCAGTGTGGAGGAAACCCTTAGACGACTCAAACTGAGCTTTCCATTTGACCCCAGTCATACCACTCCTGGCGTCTTACCCACAAGACACAACTTACTGCAAAGCTACATGCACAGCTATGTTTATTGCAGCTCTGTTCACCAATAGCAAAAAGCTGGGTTTGGGTTTTTTTGGCTTGGGTTGTGGATTTTGGGAACCAGCCCACGTGCCCTTCAACTGATGAGTGGATATAGAAAATTTGGTACATGTATACAATGGAATACTATGCAGCAGTAAAGAGGGACAACATCATGACTTTGCAGGAAAATGTATTGGCGCTGGAAACATTATTGTTACCGTGACGTAACACAGTCCCAGGAAAGACAAACTAACGACAATTGTTTGCCCTCATCTGTGGATGCTACACCACCAAAACCCAGATCTAAATATTTCTCATGGAGAGGGATGCATTAGTAAAAACAACAACAGAAAATGCCATCAGCAACTGGACTGAAATGGTGAATTGGCAAGGGGGGATGGGTGGGAGAGGGACAGGGTTGTTTTCTATTCGATTAAGGCCTATTTAATTGACGTGAGCTCAGCAAGTACCAGTTTCGCCTAGACACTGTCTACAGACACATGGTGTTTTAGGACTTAAGAAAAGTAAATATGTGTATATTAACAACATTGGTTTACAGATCTGATAAAATGTAATGCATCCGAGTTAACTGGAGATATAATTCGCTGTTGCCCACATTGGCTTTACATAAAATATGTAGAGCAGAACTTTGGGATTGACACATAAAATGTTCTCTATAATTTCTCTGTTGTACAGTTTATCACCTTTACCATTCTCTTTAAGATTGATTTAACGTAAAAATTAAGATTTTTTTTTTTTTTTTTTTCCCAAGTTAATCATATATAAACATGGGTGAATTTGATGTAATTTGTGCCTTGACTCCACCCTATCGTCATGTATAATACAACTATATTCTGGAGACTTTTTTCCAACCCTAAAAAAAGTGGGGCATACAGAAAGACATGAAACCTTTTTCATCAAACCCTTGCAATTCAAATCTTCAAACTAAATATGGGAAAAGGCTTTTTTGTTCCAACAGGACAAAAACGTCACCAACTTAACGGCTGAGAAAGACAGATACAGGTTTGCATTGAATAGGATTGTACCAAAAAGTGGCACGGAAAGGCTGACCCTCTGAACATTCAAAGGAGAAAAGCCTCAGATGGCTACAAACATAGGAACAACTCTGTGGATCCTACATGTAACAAATAGTTATAATGAGTCCTAATGAACAAAAACTTACCTTCTAGGTGCACAAAGGTTCTGATAGAGAGGACTCTCTTGCTTTCCCCCCCATTAGAAAAAAGGAGATAGACGATGATGAGTCCTCCTTTCCCCAACTGTTTAAATTCGGAGACATACATCGTAGAGGTAATCTCTTCTAAAACCTGGTTTTATTTAAACTGCTTCTTTAATGACCACTACAGACATATGGGAACTGTGGAAGGGATTAATCTCTGTTCAGAACCAAGTATAATACTAAAGTCTTTATAATTTTTGTAATTAAGCAAAATATATTTTAATACAGGAGCTCTGACATCAGCAATGGATTGTCTATACCAGGTGGATGTTGGCCAGTGGACCCAAGCCCCACAAAAAGGTAAGGGCTCCTTGCTCTAAGTTGGGATACCTACAGGAGGAGAGGGCATAAGACCCTGCTGCCGACGACCTGACATTAACATGGAGGAATGATTGAGGACCACCCACATGGCAATGTGTAACAGATGGCCTCTGGAAGCCAGAGGGGAGAGTGTTACCAAAGACCACCTAAACCAATAAAGCAAATATGCGGTCTCCATGAGTCAAGCACGACTCCTCAGTCAGCATCAGCTACAACTGACCTGCCTGGAAATTACTTGTGCAAGTAGAGGCGCACATGTGCCTGTATATCCCAAATCTAATTAATCTAATTGGCTATTGGCTTCCCCTTGGGGGAATAAACCATGGCTGATGCAACAAGCTTTAACATCCTCTTACAGGTTAGGAGAGGAGATTGTATAAGCCACGGTAAGACCCGGTCATATTTAACAGGGGGGAAAAATTGTAATTCATGAATTAACATAACCAAACCTGTGTGTCTATGCCAAAGTAACCCTACCATAACTATTAGTGCTGCATAAATACCTATATATTAATTGCTTTGTTCTTCATTGTAGGATCGAACAGGTTATTCCTGGACAAACTGTCAGCCCATGAAAGGAAACAGCCAGCATTGACCAGAGTCCAAGTCCATAGCTCCAGAGAGGAGTGGACTGTTTTACCTCTCATTCCACCTGTGCCCCTTTTTAAGCCTAGGAAACAACTGCAGAAGAGGGGGCGTTGAGTAGATAGGAAGATGTAGGCTGCGATGGGGTTGTGAATGGTTGATGATGAAACTACAGCAATGTAGTCTGGCCCACTATTTGATCAACTTGATGAAACAAACAACCTGTCACCCCCACTGGATGGTGGGGGCTGTAGGTGTCTGGGCACAACAGCCTGAGATAGGTTTTGCATGAAGGATGCTTTTTTTTTTTTTTTAATTAAAAAAATAAAGTAGCAAAAATGAAAAAAAAAAACTGAGAGAAAGATTGCAGGACAGTTATGGCAGCCTGCTGCTCTGGGATGGGGTGGGGGTCGGGGGGGAGGAAAGGGAAATAAGCCTTTGAACTTGAATTGGAAAAAAATGTATGACATGCACACCAAAGCATCAATAAAACTAATTAAAAAAGAATGTGCTATAAGTTATGCTCAAATGCCTCTTAGTTTGCTATCACTGGTTGATGCTCTCTTCCAACACATCAGTCAGATATGAGGACTCTAGGCAGGTGAGGCTCATCCATTTCACTTAGCACCCAGTATAGATTCAAATTTGCATGCCAATTCAATAAAATGTTTGGAAACCTTGAAAGTAGCATTTGTTGAATAACAAATATTTGGAAGATATTGCTGTATGAACAGAATGTGGTTTTAAAATAAAGAATATATTATATGCTTTTAAAGGTATTTAAAGTGTAATGCAAAAGATATGCAATGAATGGAAGCAATCACAAGTCAGAATTATAATTTCTGTTTAAATGAATTTGTGCTGGATCTCAAGCTGCCATTTGCTCTGTGATGAAAATAAAAACCTTAACAGGTCAAAAAAAAAAAAAAGAATATTAAGGAAGACACTCGGAGATGGAAAAATTTCCCGTGCTCATGGATTAGAAGAATTAATATAATAAAAGTGACTATTCTACCAATAACAACATATAGATTTAATGCAATCCCAATCAAAATTCCAATCATGTTCCTCACAGATTAGGAAAAACATCCTAAAATTCTTGTGGAATCACAAAATACCCCAGATAGCCAAAGCAATCTTGAGCACAAAGAGCAATGCTAGGGGAACATAATAGAAGACCCAAACATGAGTGCATGCAATTTCAGCCACCTGATATTTGAAAAAGGTGCCAAGAACACTGGAGAAAAGACAGCATGTTCAACAAATGGTATAGGCCAAACTGGATCTCTACCTGTAGAAGAATCAAATAGACCCTTATATTTCACCTTGCACAGAAGTCAACTCCAAATGGATCAAAGACCTCAATATGAAACCCTGAAATTCTGAAGCTGTTGAAAGGAAATATAAGATACAGGCACTTTCTAAATCAGAATCTGTTGCTCAGTAATTATTGCTAACAATTGGGGCTGGAGAGATGGCCTAGCGGTTAAGAGCACCGACCGCTCTTACAGAGGACCTGGGTTCGATCCCCAGTACCCATATGATGGCTGAGAACCATCTGAAACTCCAATTCCAGAACTCCAGTTCCAGGGGAATCTGACACCCTCTTCTGATCTCCGCAGCATTGCATGACATGGGTGCATGGACCTGCATGCAGACAGTACATTCATACACATACAGAAATAAATAAAATAAAATAAAAAGTTTAAAAAAAATTATAAAAAAATGCTAACAATCAGCAAGAAGAACCTGATTAAAATAAAAAGCTTCTGTACAGCATAAGAAACAACCAGGGAGGTAAAGAGGAAACCCAGTGTGGGATAAAATATTCACCAGCTACATTCTGACAGATCAATATTCAGAATGTATAAGAACTCAGAAAACCAAGAAGTCAAGAAAACTGATGAGCTATGGATCCGAACAGAGAGTTCTCAAAATAAAAAATAAGGATGGCTATAAGAAACACCTTAAATTTGTTTAACATCCTTAGTAATTAGGGAAATGCAAATCAAAAGCACTTTAAGATTTCATCTTACTCCAGTCACATGGGCTAAGATCAAGAGAACAAATGACACCAAATGCTGGTGAGATGTCAGGAAAAGGGGACACTCATTCACTGCTGATGGGCTTAGAAACTTGGGCAGTAACTATGGGAAGCAGTGTGGAGAACTCTTAAAAAACTAACAATGGGGAGGGAAAGGGAAATAAGCCTGAACTGAATTGGAAAAAATGTATGAAATGCACAAAGCATCAATAAAAACTAATTAAAAAAAAAAAGGAATGGCTAAGAATAGAGTGATAATACCAAATACTAGTGAGGAGGACGAAATATGATTATTTATACATTGCTGGTAGAAGTGTAAAATAAACAGCCACTTGGACAAACAAACAAACAAACAAAAAACTAACAATGTATCTACCACATCCTCTGATCATAGCTCTCTTTGGCATATACCCTAAGGGCTCATTCTACTGCAAAGACATTTGCACATCCATGTTGTTAGTTCTTTTTTTCACAAGAGCTAAGAAATGGAAGAAACCTAAGTGTCCCTCAACTGGCCAGTGGAAAATGAGTATTTGGTACCTTTATACAATGGAGTTGTACTCAGCAATAAAAAAGGACACCATCATGGAATTTGCAGGTAAATGGATGGATTTAGAAACTTTCATACTGAGAAGTAAGGCAGACTCAAAACAGACAGACAAAGAATAACCTTCATTTATGGATCTTAGCACCAAATTCTTAATTGTGAGTATGTATCTTGATGTAACTACAGGAACCTGGAAAATGGAAAGAAGCCATTGTGGTAAAGGGAAAGAGAGAGGAATAGTAGGAGACAGGTGTCATCAATAAAGAACTGGGTAAAATGGGGGATACGTAACTGTGAAAGGAAGAGGGAGGGTTCTGCAAGGAAGCATGGGGTCAAAGGGAAGAAGGAGCTCAAGAGAGGGAGGAACATAAGACAGGTATTATCAATGGTGAAACCAGAAAAATGTGGATACTTTAACTAGGAAGGGAGTGGGGAGGATTATACAGGGAGAGAGAGAGAGAGAGAGAGAGAGAGAGAGAGAGAGAGAGAGAGAGAGAGAGAGAGAGAGACCAGAGATAAATGCTTAGCTGGTGTGAAAAACCAGAGGGAAATATCCTAATTCAAAAGCCTACTGAAAAATTACATATAGGAGATTTCAATGTGAGCCCATGTCTAGAGCTGAAGACTATATAACAAAAAATAGGGCCAGGAGAAACTTCCCTTCAAGTTGTTGTCCAGGGTAGTCCAAGAGAGGCCCCAAATCATACAAACACAGCCCTTGATCAGCTTCCAGAACTTGAAGATAAGACCCTTTTCCTAAAGGCATGATGTACTTCATACACAGGACTTGGAGCAATGGAGGTGGAATTAACTGGAAGCCACCTTTCTAAAGGCTAGTTCTCATAATTTAGGAGGAGACTATGCAAGCTGCTAAAGAAGAACATTAATTGGTGGTCCAACCCCAGATTTAAGGCCTAATAGCCACAACAATGACTGGTATAGCAAACTATATTTTGGCAGTGTTACGTTTATCTTGGCTATAATCAACAGCTCTCTAATTGTATTTAAAGTGCACTCAGTGCACTCGATGGGGAGGAACTCATGTGTAGTACTGTAAACATGGCCAAATGCACATGGCTGAAGAGGTCATAGATCCTAAAGAAAACCCTAAGGCTATCACAGCCATAGGCAAATATTTCATACTATATGCTAAATATGAATCCTTATATTTACTGACAAGAATGCCTGTAACTACTCAGCAGAGAAGCTTATTTTACAACAGACAAGAGACTATTACAGAGTTCCACAAATAGCTACACAGAGAGAATAGGTGTCTGTGAGATGCCCAGCCCTAAGTGACACATCTACAATGGAACCTCTACACCGAAGGCTCACAGAAAATATTGGAGGAAGGGGTAGAGAGAATAGTAATGCATTTCTAAATTCTCATCAATGAAGCTGCCTCATGTACTGGAGGGCAATGAACACAAAAGGCCAGTCCGATCTACATAATGATGTCCAGGATATCTGCGGCTACTGCATGACCATGTCAAACCCAAAATAAATTTAAAAAGCCAAAAAAGATGAAATAAACTAACAAAAAACTAAAAACTAGATAAAATTGCTAAGGGGAATATTGTATATTATAAGTAAGCATTTTTGTAGGATCATTTGGTACATTTAAAAGGTATTTGTGTGTATGTGTGTGTGTGTAGAAGTTAATTATGATTCACATAAAATGCTACATAAATATTTTAATAATTTTCTTTATGCTATAGAAAAATCAAGAACGGGAAGTAAATATTGAAATTGGAGTTAATCTTTGAAAAATGTTCTTCAGAGCAGTCATGGGCTTATGGTTCTTATTATGTCAATACAGTTCTTATTGACATTTCCTGATCACTTACTAATATTTATTTATTTATTTATTTATTTATTTATTTATTTATTTGAGTCAGGGACTCACTATGTAGCACTGGGTGGGTTAGAACTCACTATTTAGACCAGGCTGGGCTTGAACTTACAGAGCTCCATCTGCTTCTGCCTCCTAAGTACTTGGATTAAAGACTTGCACAACCACACCCAGCTGAAATCTCAGTAATTTTTAAAACTGGATTTGATTTTTCCCTATTATCTTTGGAGGCTGATAAAGGCAGATCAAAAGTGACAAGATGACAACTGTAAGTACTCGTGCTTTGGTTCTCCTCATCTTGGTCAATGAAAACATGATCCACCATGAAACTGAGGATCTCAGACTGGAGTTCAGTATCTGGATTAAACACCAAAGGCTGAAGGCCCTCTCTGCCACCTGTCATCAATTGGTGGCTAAAAATCATTAAAAGATCACAGATCAACATGAAAGCCTGTTCCTTAACTGACATATTAACATTAGATAGGCACTGTTGGCAAACAGCCAAAAAAGATTTCACTGTTTTCCTCAATACCAACAAATCCTCTTTCAAAAGCGAACCATCAGTAATTTTCACCAACTGCCAAAGAAAAGAATTGAGTAATGGGAACATTGCAGTGCCTGTACGAAGATGATTGACAGTTCCAGAGTCCCTTGTGGTAGGGAGGCATGGTGGCTGGGGCTGGAACAGAAAGCAGAGGTTCACATCTTCCAATGAGCACAGCAAGCTGAGAGAAATCTCATTTATTAATTCTTTAGAATGTTCTCAAAGCCAGTAAGTGGCTTTTGGCCAAGTGCAGTTTCTGGGCACATTCAATATATTGCTCCCCAGCGTTTTGCTGTTTGCAAACAATGAGCTGGATTCCCCTGCCTTTCTTTTTTCTTTTTGGTCTTTTTGAGACAGGGTTTCCCTGTAGCCCCAGCTTTCCTGGAACTCAGTCTGTAGACTAGGCTGGCCTTGAACTCACAAAGATCTGCCTGCCTCTGCCTCCCAAGTGCTAGGATTAAAGGTGTGTGCCACCACACCCGGCTCCCCTGCCTTTCTGTGTTCTTCCAGTACAGCTGTTTTCCCCAGGTATGAACTAGGGATTTGCAAATTTCTCAGTTCAGTAGCTATATTTATTTTCCAAGGTTGCCACACCAAGCTGGGCAGCTTAAAACAAGAAAAAAAATGTAACGTCTTGCAAATCTGTAGAAACAGGGCTTTGACTCCCTTCAGGCCTGCAGGTGGAGGGGTTCCTTCCTTGTCTCTTCCTAGATTCTCATGGTTTGTCAGCAATAATAGATGCTCCTTGGCTTATAGTTCCTAGCCTCAATTTCTGCACACACCATAGCTTTCTCTTTGCATGTTTCTGTGTATTTATGTGACTGTCTTTTTATATGCCTATCAGTCAAATTGGATTATCAACTAACACTACTTCATTAGGGCCTCAGTTTCCCTAGGTGCACCTGTAACCCTATTTCCAAACCAGGTCACATTCAGGGAAATAGGATTTCACCACGTTTTTTTGTGTGCAAGATACACAATTTAATCCAGTCTAGCATTCTTTTCTTTACTTAGAAATAGCCAACAACTTTCTTCTTATAGAAGAGTGCTCTTGTTCTGTCAATAAAGTAATTATAGCATGCGTGAATAGCTGGATGTAATATGAAATACAGAGTACTGGGATATAACTAGCTTGAGCAAAAGTTGAAGTACAAATATACACCTATACAGATCCTTTCCTTGTATTTTAAGGATTACAGAAAGATTTCTGTCCATTGGTTTAAAACAGCACGTGCAATGTGGGACATGCTGACACCTATTTCTATGCTCTGAGAATGACTCTCAGCAAGCAAAGGTAAGTCACAGAAGAGAGCCCTTCCAGAAGAGAGCCAACTGCAGTTGCATGCCCCCTCTTTTCACTTCACTTAGAGGGAGAGCTGCTTTTATTTTTATGTGCATAAATGAAAACAAAAACAAAAATTCACCAAGGGATCTCTAACTACTAAAATGGGACAGTTGCCACTTCGAGGACTTTATGTCACCAACCAGGGAATTGTACAGGGAAAAACAAGTTTCACATGGGCTTGTGAAACAACAATTGAGTACTTGAATTTTGTGATTCATTTCTGATTGTATGTGTGTGTGTGTGCGCGCGCGCATGTGTGTGTGTGTGTAAAATGAATCTTTAGTCACGTGTGTTTCAGACATATACTTCTATCTGTGGCTTGTCTTTTCAGTATATTATGTCATCTGATGAAATGAAGTTATTAAATTCAACGTAGTCTAGTACATTTTCTCCTAGTTTATTTTAATGTACTTTGTAGCCATGTAATAGTGTACACAAGCTTAGAATCAACATATCTTTTTACTCCATGAGTGCTTTTATCATTATAGTGACTTTCTTTATGTAATAATACTTCCTGCTTAAACCTGGCTTTCTACATTAGTATATGTAGTTCAGCCATCTTCCAATTTGTTATATTTTAACTTTATATGCTTTTTTGTCCTTGGACTTAAATTGCTTTTTAATATAAGTGCCATGTAAGTATTAATTTAGCCTCCTCCCTAAAGCACCCATATCATACTTACTTTATATTATTGCTGATAAATCAATTTGTAAGATTAATGATTGCTCCCTAATGTCCCACAACCTTCTTTAATTTTTTTCTTCCCCCTTCTCTTTGAGTAGTCAAATATTATCATTCCATATTTAGTTATTTTTAATTTATTTTTATTTTATGTGTATGAGTGTATTGCATACATGTATGTAAGTTGCATCCATTTTGTTCATGGAGGTAAAAGAGGGCATCAGACTCCCCTGGAACTGGAGTTATGGATGGTTCTTAGCTGCCATGTGGATGAGAGGAATCAAACTCTGGTCCTCAGCAAAAGCAGCCAGTGCTCTTAACCACTGAGCCATTTCTATATCCCCAACCATATTTAGTTATTTATGTACTTGTTTGTTCTACATTTGTTGAATATTCTAAAGAGTATCATTGTACATTAAATTATTAGACTCCAAATTAAGTTACCACATTTAGCTCTTTTTGAAGAAATCTGTTTATTCTGAAGATAGAACAAAGTACTGTGGCTGACCTTATAGCTCTCTTTTAGGAACAAGAATATTTTCTGTCACATGAAGATGCTTAGGTTATGTAAAAGAAGAATATATTGCTTTAAAGAAAATGGAAATGGGGGCTACAGAGATGGCTCAGTGGTTAAGAGCAGTGACTGCTCTTGCAGAGCATCCAGATTTGATTCCCAGAACCTATATGGTGGCTAATAACCAATCGTCTGTAACATCAGTTCCAGGGGGTCTGGTGCCTTCTTCTGACCTCCACAGATGATGCACTTACATACATGCAGATAATACACTCATACACATAAAATAAAAATATTAAAAAAAGAAATTGGAAATGAAGCTAAGCTCAGAAAAGTAGATGAAACCAAAGACAGGAAGCTGATAAGCTCTGGGATCACTGCCAGCTCAGCCTTAGAACTGACGTCACAGGGGAAAAATAAAGAAAAACTGCAGAACAAGAGTGAAATGAAAGATTCTAAAAACATTCTTAGTAAAGTAAGAACAGTGAAGAAGGAACGGTAATATAAGAGACAGTCGTGGTTCATTTAAACAACTTCAGTTCTGAAGTAGAGAAAATATACAAACATGACAATCAAGATTAATTTTTAAACCAGAGTCCAAATAAAATCATTACAAGGAAACGTGGTACAAGATAACTGTCAATATTTTCTAAAATAAAATCGGGGCAATTTAATCTCTCTTTTTTGAAGTTGAGGGTTTAAATCTGCCTGTGTTTTATATGGGCTACATACCTTTTTACTGCTATCGTTTTTTTTTGTTTTTTTTTTTTTTAACAATATTTAAGTGCATGGAAGTTAAAGCACTTCTCGAGGATTGTAAAACTACAGGTAACAAAATCCATTCTCTCATCAAGCTTGGGCATCTGTTGGACAAAGGAAGGTATATCAAAAATGGGCACAGATTTCTTTTTTAAAAGTATTTGTTTATTTTTGTTTTATGTGTACGTGCGCTTTGGCTGCATGTACATAAGTGCACCAGGAATGTGCAAAGCCTGTGGAGCCCAGAAGTGAGCATTAGGTCTCCCTGGAACTGAACTTACAGACGATTGTAGGCTGTCATGAGTGCTTGGCACTATACCTGGGTCCTCTGAAAAAGCAGCCAGTGCTCTCAACCGCTGAGCCATCTCTCCAGCCTTAGACAATGGACTTCTTTTTTTTTAATGTTTTCTTTTCTTTTATTTTTTTTATTTTTATTTATTTCGGTATGTGTATCAATGTACTGTCTGCATGCAGGTTTGTACACCCGTGTCGTGCAATGCCGCGGAGGTCAGAAGAGGGTCTCGGATTCCCCTGGAACTGGAGTTCTCCTGGAATTGGAGTTTCAGACGGCTCTCGGCCGCCATGTGGGTGCTGGGGATCGAACCCGGGTCCTCTGTAAGAGCGGTCGGCGCTCTTAACCGCTAGGCCATCTCTCCAGCCCGACAATGGACTTCTTAAATGGTTAAAATAAACCACACTATAGGATGCCGGGGAGTCATTTTTAGAAATCTTCATATGCCAGTCAACCAGGAAGTGTAATTATGACCAGAGGAGTTATACGAGACATTCCAGAGTTTTCCAGCATGTTACCTTGAGCAAACCCTCTCCATTATAGCAGGATCTACTTTGCAAGAATTTCAGTCACACATTTCTGGAAGTGGGGCATAACTTAGTTCAAGTTTTACTTCTTAGATATGTCAGGTTTCAAAATTCATAGTATGTTACTATAGCTCTTTAGCACTTTAATGTGACAGAATTTTAGCTCAACAGTATCTAGAAAAAATGACTTTATTTACTTATTTAAAAAATTTTCCCAGCACCTAATTAATGGCAACTAGGGTATTTTGAGCAAGAACAGATTTTAGCTCCAAGTGACATTTCTAGTACACGTGTATTCTGAAGTTGAAAGGGTTTAGATCAATTAATCCAGAGGTGGACACAAGAATAATTCTTTGAATCATAAACACTCCGAAGATTTCTGAAATTACTTGTGAGTCAGAAATGTTTTAGAAGAACTCTAACAACTGTGATCAGACAATTTCAACGCAGTTCCATCTGGATGTTGCAGCTAATATTAACAACACAACACTTGAACTTACATGGTAATAAATTATTTAAGTTACTGTCACACAAAGTTAGTGATAGCAATTTTCTTTCTGTTCTTAATTTTTTGTTGACCTTTTGTGCATTTCATACAATATTTCTTGATCAAGTTTAGACCTATTCCCCCTTCCATGCCCTCCACCCCGCCAGAACTCCTGTGTTCTTCTGTTTTGTTTTGTTTTTGTTTTTTTGGTCTTTTTGAGACAGGGTCTCCCTGTAGCCCCAGCTGTCCTGGAACTCACTCTGTAGACCAGGCTGGCCTCGAACTCACAGAGATCCGCGTGCCTCTGCCTCCCGAGTGCTAGGATTAAAGGTGTGCGCCACCACGCCCGGCAGAACTCCTGTGTTCTGCCATTCATGTCTTGTATCTTTTCTCAATCTTTTATGATTTTTCAATGCAGAAGTTTACTCTTTCGGTCAGTTCTTTGGAACAAGTCCTTTTTGTTGTTGCTCCTTTTAATTTTTTATAGCTCCAAAATATGCATATATACACTCCACACATATGCCAAAATTACAAACGAACTTCTAAAAGCTTATGAGAAAGTAAAACAGTCCAAATTCAGTTTCAGTAAATAGAAACCATCACCTTTCCATGAAAAAGAAAGGGATTTAATACAAAAAGTATTTTAGAGAGGTCTGACAGGGTAGGCTGGAGGCTATCTTTTACACTGAAACTCCTGGAAGAACACCATTGGCTTGCCTGAAAGGTAGCTGCTAGCGCTGCCACAATCAGGAAGAAGGACTTGCTGGTCTTCACTTACCTTTTAAGCTTAAGCGTACATCCTGTGGCTGCTCCATCACTGCCGATCACTCATCTAGCTGTCTGCTACTTCCTGGAATCTTAATTCAAGAAAACTCATGTATATAGCTGCAAATGTGTTTATTCACAAATAGCCCAACTGAAAGGAAGATGGCTTCCTAAAGAGGAACATCTAAATATCTTGTGAGTATATCTTTTTTTTGTGTGTGTCTTTTTTTTGAGACAGGGTCTCCCTTTAGTCACATCTGGCTTGGAACTCACTGCATAGACCAGGCTGGCCTTGAACTTACAGAGATCCACCTGCCTCTGCCTCCCCAGTGCTAGTATTAAAGGCGTGCACCACCACACCTGGCAAGTATATTACATCTAGATTCCTAGACTTGAAATAGTCAAGGAGATACAGCTTGTGTCCAGCCTTTTCAATTCAGGGAAGTCCATTTAAAGAAGGCTTATAAGGACTTAAGTATTCTCTTACCATATTTGACATTATAGGTTAAAGTAGCTATGAAGATAAAACAATAGAAATCAGATTTATTTTGCAAAACAGAATGCTAGTAAATAGGAGATTTTGGAAGAAGAGAGTGAATCAAGAATTATAATATAAACTGGATGTGGTGGCTCATACCTTTAATCCCAGCAGAGACAGATGGATCTCTGTGAGATAGAGGCTAGCCTGGTCTATCTACACAGGGAGTTCCAGGTCATCTGGGGCTATAAAAAAGCCATCTCTCCAAAAAAAACCAAACTAAACACACAAAATAAAATAATTATACTATAGACTCCACACAGAGGAGCATATAGATTCACCCTCATACAAAATAATTATACTATAGTCTTCACACAGAGGTGCATATACATTCACCCCCATACAAACTGTGCATCCAACACAGGGGCAGGAGAGACAGAGAGTGACAGAGAAAACATGGCCTGATTACCTATTCTCACAGTAAAGTGGATAAGCAAAATTTCACTATTTATTTGTAAAGTAAAAACATACAATTTGCAGGGGATGGTGATACACACCTTTAATCCCAGCACTGTGGGGGCAAGGACAGGTAGATAAATCTCTGTTAGTTTAGTTTAAGGAAAGTCAAACCTGAACGGTTAAATAGTTGAGATTCTGACTAAAATAATAATAATAATAATAATAATAATAATAATGCAAAACAAAACAAAAACAACCACAACAAAACCCAGCAACTATTTTTATTTTTATTTTTTTATATTTTTTCTGTTTTTTTTTTTTTTATTGAATGCTTTGTGCATTCATACATCACTTCCAATTCAGTTAGGCACATAAATATAAGAAAAAAATCCCCTTCCCTCGCCACCCAGCCCGCCCTGCCACCCCGCTCCCTCCCGCCCTTCCATCCCACCCCCTTCCCCCCACCCCACCCACTACCATCCTAGATCATGCATTCTGCCATAACTTTTCTGCATCTTTCTCTGTTTTTTTTTTTTTTTTGTTGTTGTTTTGTGTTTTCATATTTTTTAACAATAAGTGATTAATTTGTGAGAACAAGCTCCTTCCTGTAAAACCAATTTGTGAGCAGTCGTGCACCAAACCCAACACAGGCATGGGTCCCCCATCAGCAGGGGGGCTTTTTGTTCAATCAAGTGATCAAATGAGTGGTCAGTCTATATTGTTGTAGTTTCAGCCGTTCACCCCAATCGCAAGCCCTTACATCTACCACGCCCCTCTTCCGCAGATTGTTCCCTAGGCTTAGAAAAGGGGCACAGGTGGATCGGAGAAGCAAAACAGTCTACTCTTTCTCTGGAGCTGTTTCCAGGTCTCTAGTCAATTCTGGCTCTTTTCTTTCATGGGCTGCGCTTGTCCAGGCATAACATTTCGATCCTACTAATGAAGCACATGCAATAGATATATAGGATTTAAAAAGTATAATATAATACCTTTCGATCCTACTAATGAAGCACATGCATTAGATATAATAGGTATTTAAACAGTACTAATTGTTATGGGAGGTTACTTTGGTAATAGACACGATGTTTGGATGGTATGTTAATCCATGAATTACATTTTTCTTCTGTAAGTATGACAGGTTCTTCGTGTGGTTTAACATCTCCTACCACTAGAGGATGTAAGATGTGGCATCAGCCGTGGGTTTATTCCTCCACAGGAGAGAGCTAATAGCCAATTAGATTTGGGATATACAGACATATGGCTGCCACTGCTGCACAGTATTTCCAGGCAAATGAGGTGTAGCTGGTGCTGAGGGAGAGTCTTGCTTGACTCAAGGGACCTATATTTGCTTTAATTGGTTTAGTGGGCCTTTGGTAACACTCTCCAGCAACTATTTTTAAACAGCAAAGTGCTTCTGAAGTTCTTTACTGTGAAATGATCAGTAAATTCTTTTATTTTCCTTATGGCAGTACTAGAGAGTGAATAAACCTCATGTGCATATTAGGCTGCTGAGCCCCACCCCAGCGTCTTGTGTAAACATAGTATTTTTAAGGTAGTTCCTATTATGTTGAATCCCATAAGTCATGTTCATTGAGCTTCTCATTGTTATTGTTTTGTTTTGTTTTTGGGTCTTTTGAGACAGAGTTGCTTGTAGCTGCAGCTGAGTTGAATTTGCTATGTAGACTCGTCTCACAGAGATCTGCTCCTAAGTGCTGAGATTAAAGGGCATGTGCCACCAGGCCCTACAATTTCACCACCTTCCATACACCTGTTGCTGACTGTATACTATAGTATACCATAAATTTTACCATGGGTCCTGTGACTTCCCTCTATTATGGTTTATGACCTGGATTGCAAGCCAAATAAGTTCTCTTTTTTTGCCTTCCTGCCACCCTGCCATTCCTGCCTTCCTGCCTTCCTGCATCCTTCCCTCCCTTCCCATAACAAAACAAACAAACAAACAACAAACAATCCAGAATTATACTAGCTAATAGATTTTGTGGAAGGCATTTAAAAATGTCGTTTAAGCCAGGCGGGTGGCGCACGCCTTTAATCCAGCACTTGGGAGGCAGAGGCAGACATATCTCTGTGAGTTCCAAGGTCAAACCTGGTCTACAGAGTGAGTTTCGGCAGGCTGCAGATACAGGAGACCCTATCTCAAAAAAAAAAAAAAAAAAAAAAAAAAGAATATAAAGAACCAATGTTTTGTTTGTCTTTACCTTATATTTTTTTTTATTTTTTTATTTATTTTTTTGTATGTGTATGAATGTACTGTCTGCATGCGGTTGTGCACCCGTGTCGTGCAATGCCACGGAGGTCAGAAGAGGTGCGGATTCCCTGGAACTGGAGTTCTCCTGAATTGGAGTTACAGACGGTTCTCGCCGCCATGTGGTGCTGGGGATCGAACCCGGGTCCTCTGCAAGAGCGCGTTGCTCTTAACCGCTAGCTATCCCTCCAGCCCCCGCTGTCTGACTTTTAAACAGGATGACATTTAGCTTGTCTTGCCTCAGACTACTGAGTTCTGGGAACACAGATGTGTGCCACCATGCCCCGATGCCACGAAATTGTTTAAAACAGGATTTTTCCTTTTAAAGTGCCTTTTCTAATGTCAATTTGTGATGTAACCAATGATTTATGGAATTTCTTAGGGCATTTTCTTCAGAATCCATTTTTTTGTTTGTTTTTGTTTTTTTTTTTTAATTTAATATGATATTTTATTGATGTTTTGCGTATTTCAGACATCATTTTTTCAGTTCAGCTTATACATATTCCTCTTTCCCTTTCCCCCAACTGACCCCAGATCATGAATTCTGTCATACATGTCCTGCATCTTTCTCTCAGCCTTTTTAAAGTTTTTCTCTGCAGAGGTTTATTGTTTTGGGCAGAGTTTAACTATATCTGTCCATTCTTCGACCCAGTCTTTATGTTGTTGTGTTTCCCTACCAGTTGTATTGCTCCAAAATATGCCTATATAAATTTCACATGTGTACCAGAATTATGTCCTCCAGGAACAAACGTGTATGTTAACTCTGATATATGTTAGGAGTTCACATTTTTCCCTTTAATTTTATATTACTCAAAAATAGAGAATATATATATTAATCATACATATATATAATGTATATATATATATATATATATATATATAATATATTCTGCCCACGTACATAATTACCATGTCTGAAAGTAAGTTGGTAGGTTAAATTTGTTTTGTATTTGATTTGTTAGACAGGGTTCTTCCTGTAGCTCCAGTGTCTGGAGCTCACTATGATGACAAGACTGGTCTTAATCCGAAAGCTTGCCTCAGCCCCTGAGTGCTGGGATTAAAGGCATGCACCCCATGCCTGGTCCATAATTTTTCAAATTTATTTTTCTTGGATTGAGATAATAGCATACATTTTTATGTAGTAAATATGTTAAAGCATACCATTTCTAAAACTATGAAAAACTTTAGCTAGTAATGTATTATCTTTGCAGCTGATCAATGTAATAACAATAATGGGTTGTTTACTTACATTATTATCTTGTTTTATATCATAATGTTTATTTATTTCTGCTACTTTGTTTCTTTTCACTTTCTATGTAGTATACCTATTTGTTACCTATTCATAAGCTCATTGTGAATTGTTTTGTGAGGATGTCATCACACATTGCAAATGAAACACTGTTTTCCATTTGCTTTGAATATCCAATGTACAGAATTGTGCATTAAAATATAATCAGTTTCTCTCTGTAAAAAAAAAAAAGAAGTTCTGTGATGGTTGTTATTTTAAGTGAGTTCTGTCTAAGGGCTCTGGTTGCACCATACGTGCTCAAGTAGAATCTGAATTCTAGGGTAGACCTGGGCTCTTCTATGTCTTTCAATTATGCAGGTCCACTCATGCTCCTTGATAATAGCAAAGAAAGCATATTTGCCATTTATCTCATGACAGCCAGGTAAGACCACCGCAATCCCGTTATTCTCTGCTTGACTTCCTAACAGTTGATTTACCTCTTTACAAAGTTGGTCTATCGGGATGCAGAGTTTAGAGATTTTGCCTCTATTTATAAGAACACAACTATGCAGAGAAGCTTGCTGTGTGTGTGTGTGTGTGTGGTGTGTGTGTGTAACATGTAGATAATGTATGCATGTGAGGGGCTGGAGAAATGGCACTGTTAAGAGTGCCAAAAAGGAGACCGCCTTACAAAGGACCCGGGTTTCGATCCCCAGCACCCACAATTGGCCAAGAACCGTCCGAAACTCCAATTCCAGGAGAACTCCAGTTCCAGGGAAATCCAACACCTCTCTGACCTCCGTGGCTTGCACGACCACAGGTGCACAGACCGGCATGCAGACAGTACATTCATACACGCAGAAATAAAGTAAAAAAGAAATAAAAAAAAGATATGTATGCATGTGTGTGTATGTGGTGCAGTGTGTGTATGTGAATATAGATGCCAGAGTACAACACTAGATGTCCTTCCTCGGGATCCATCCACTTTTGCCATAAGGGGTGTTTTGGCCATTGGCTTGAGGATCAGCTCACTGACTAGGAAGGGGCCAGCTTGCGCTGACCCCCCCAGTAATCCACCTGTCTCTGTCCTTGGCCCCAGTGGTGAAGATTGTAAGATAACGCTTGCTCACACAATATGTCAAACCACCTGAACTATCAGCCCCCAAAGTACACCCTAGAAAAGTAATTTTTTTAATCCAGAGAAATTTCATTTATATAATTTCCATTTCCTGTATAATTAATGCTCTAAACAAAGCAAAAGCACTTGAGTGTTTTGTAAATCTAATTGTAAAATTTAGAAGGTGTACCAGCCTTGTGATATTAATCTCTGCCCCTCTCTTCTTCTATCATAGGTTCACCTTCTGTCTTGTGTCCTGATGTATATTCCTGTTCGACGCCTGCGAATGGATATCATCACTCACATACATTGTAAAAGCAAATGTAGTCACTATGAATCAATGTTGCTATTACATAAGGACTATGGTACAAATCAATTTATTTTCTCTCTCTTTTTCCAAATTTTCTCAGAGTGTTTTAAAAATAACTCTTAAATTAAAAAGGAGGCTCCATCCATGTTACCATGATGATGATTTGATTTCTTTTGTTCACTCTCACTCATCAAAAATCATAAGGTTGGGGGTCATATAGGCCTTTCTAGATTTTTTTGAATAAGCATGCTTAGCTTTTAAAATATTAAAACAATATTTCTATAAATGTATTTTAATGACTTTGGACCCAAACAATTACAATTTTGGACTTTTTTCTTATTGAATTAGTATTTGACTTTAAACGTTCCAAGGCTTATTCTTTGTCATTTAATATGAGTAACTTTCTGAAAAAAAATAAAGTAAGAAAAATTATTTTTTTTTTCTTGAAGTAAAACAATCTGGTGGCTCAGGTTTAAAACTATATTCAGTCAGCTGTATTTTATTGGATTTCAATGATACCATCATGTTCATGAGGGAAGTAGTGAACTCAGGTCTTTGCTGTTTTTTTGCCAAAATATTTAATGTGAAATAAAAGCCAAATAGAGATAATTTGCAGACTTACAAAATAATAATGGATACACACACATTGCACATTCCCCCCAAAGATTTTAAGTATACGTGAATAATGTTCAAAGTGTTATTACTGGGAACAGTGGGTCTTTGGGTGGGCTGCACTGCATATGTGAGCAATACATATCCCATAAAAACTTCTGAGGACTCAAGTGGAGTCATAAAATACTTCATAAATGTTTCTGTACAGTTGGGACATTCTCTCTATAGTTTTGTTCTTTTAATAAATTTCCAACAGAGATACACACAAACACGACGGAAGGGATAAAAAAAATGTAAAATACAAGGTTTTTTCTTCAGTGTTCTCAAACTTCTTGTAAATTGCTTTTCACTGCCTAGTACAGTACAGAAAAATAAAGAGTCACCTATTTTTAAGAGTCATTTCCTTAGTATTCTAGACCTGGTTCTTGAACTTCCTACAGTATAAAAACTTTCCTTGTAACTGAATTTGGGGCACATAATTGACCAAGAACAAATCAAATACAAAGTACAACCCCCTGACACAATGGATGCTTGAAAGAAGAGTTTATACAGCACTTTAAATTAATTGCAAATATCAGCAAAAATAAACTGGCAGAGTCACAAGATCGAGGTGCATAGACTGATCTTTTTTAAAAAATATTTTTTATTTTTATGTGTATGAGTGTTTTGCCTGCATGGATGTAAGTTTTGCTACTGAGTCCCTGAGCGCACAGGGAGATCTGATACTAACAAAGATATGGTGTCAGTAACTAGCAGAGAACAATAACTGATTTAAAAGTGATTGACAAAAGCTTTAGTGAGCAAACAGGCTCTTTCAGGGCCTATCCAGGAATCCATAGTCACCTTCATTTGATTGAACCATGATAGCTCAGCAATCTTTTGCATTTCATGGTCATTAGTTCTTAACTTTTCCTTTACATGGAAGACAGAGTTGTGGGCTGTGAGGACAGTGTAATAGCACTACCCAGGATTGTTTATGGATAGTGATCCAGTTTAGTTATTCCCATGCCTGGAAATCTCTACAGTGCATCGTTGTGACCAGCGATGAGGTCTGGGTGCTGTGGAGCACAGCGGATGACACACTTCCTAAGCCTCCCCCTTGCTGAACTCAGCCAAAATGCTACACATGAGTCTAAACAGATGTTTCAGTTGTTTAGGACAGTGAAGTTTATAGAGTGCATGTTTATCTTTCAAAAGAGAATGTGGAGAGTTCATTCAGTCTTGAGATCCAATCTTTCCGGACTTTGGGCTGCCTAGTAAAGTTGGAACAGAAACTCGGATGACTCCTGAAGTCAATTTGGGGCGTGAGCAAGAGACTAGCCCCTCTCCGCTAGTAGGGAGAATCGACACTTGAAAGTTATTTGCTCAAGAGTGGCGATAAATATTTTAAAATAAAAAGANTCATGGGTCCCACCATCCAGCGGGGGGCTTTTATGTTCAATCAAGTTGATCAAATGAGTGTCCAGTCTATATTGTTGTAGTTTCACCGTTCACCCCAACGCAAGCCCTTACTTTCTACCACGCCCCCTCTTCCGCAGATTGTTCCCTAGGCTTAGAAAAGGGGCACAGGTGGATGCGAAGCAAAACAAGTCTACTTTCTCTGGAGCTGTTTTGTCTTGGTCTCTAGTCAATTCGGCTGTTTCTTTCATGGCTGCCGCTTGTCCAGGCATAACATTTCGATCTACTAATGAAGCACATGCAATTAGATATATAGGCTTTTAACAGTATAATCTATAGCCTTTCGATCCTACTAATGAAGCACATGCAATTAGATATATAGGTATTTAAACAGTACTAATTGTTATGGTAGGTTACTTTGGTATAGACACAGATGTTTGGATGGTATGTTAATCCATGAATTACATTTTCTTCTGTTAAGTATGACAGGTTCTTCGTGTGGTTTATAACATCTCCTAACCATTAGAGGATGTAAGATTGTGGCATCAGCCGTGGGTTATTCCTCCAAGGAGAGAGCTAATAGCCAATTAGATTTGGGATATACAGACATATGGCTGCCACTGCTGCACAGTATTTCCAGGCAAATGAGGTGTAGCTGGTGCTGAGGGAGGAGTCTTGCTTGACTCAAGGAGACCTATATTTGCTTTATTGGTTTAGTGGCCTTTGGTAACACTCTCCAGCAACTATTTTTAAACAGCAAAGTGCTTCTGAAGTTCTTTACTGTGAAATGATCAGTAAATTCTTTTATTTTCCTTATGGCAGTACTAGAGAGTGAATAAACCTCATGTGCATATTAGGCTGCTGAGCCCCACCCCAGCTCTTGTGTAAACATAGTATTTTAAGGTAGTTCCTATTATGTTAATCCCATAAGTCATGTTCATTGAGCTTCATCATTTTATTGTTTTGTTTTGTTTTTGGGTCTTTTTGAGACAGAGTTGCCTTGTAGCTGCAGCTGATGTTGAATTTGCTATGTAGACTCAGTCTCACAGAGATCTGCCTCCTAAGTGCTGAGATTAAAGGCATGTGCCACCATGCCCTACAATTTCACCACCTTCCATACACCTGTTGCTGACTGTATACTATAGTATACCATAAATTTTACCATGGGTCCTGTGACTTCCCTCTATTATGGTTTATGACCTGGATGTGCAAGCCAAATAAAGTTCTCCCTTTTTTTTGCCTTCCTGCCACCCTGCCTTCCTGCCTTCCTGCCTTCCTGCCTTCCTTCCCTCCCTTCCATACAAACAAACAAACAAACAAACAAACAATCCAGAATTATACTTAGCTAATAGATTTTGTGGAAGGCATTTTAAAATGTAGTTTTAAGCCAGGCGTGGTGGCGCACGCCTTTAATCCTAGCACTTGGGAGGCAGAGGCAGACATATCTCTGTGAGTTCAAGGTCAACCTGGTCTACAGAGTGAGTTTCAGGACAGCTGCAGATACAGGGAGACCCTATCTCAAAAAGACAAAAATAAATAAATAAATAAATAAATAAATAATATTAAATTATGAAATTTTCAGGTAAATGGGTGGAACTGGAAAAAAAACTATACTGAGGTACTCCAAGCCCTGAAAGATAAAGACATATGTTCTTTCTCATATATGATTTGAAAATGTCTAAATATTTAGATTTGTGTATTTAACTTGGAAGACCTATAAAAGACAAGCAAAGGATCAGTCACTGGGGTAGAAAATACCTCAAGGGAGGGGGAATGACAGAATGTAGAGCACTAATACTGGTGTGGGCAGTTGAGGTAGAGATGAGGATAAGAGATGGTGAGGTGAGTAGGAGAGATAAAAAGTGTTAACCAACACTAAGGGTACAGGTGAAAACCATAGAGAAAGCTCCTACTTTATAAACCAACTAAACAATATTAGAGTTACAAGGTCAATAGCTTACATGAATGAGTAACACTGAACCTAATATCCAGGGATTTTTAAAAATCAAATCCCAGTGCCAAGTATGAGACACCCTTTAGAGTTGTTAGTCAGGGAGTTGTTGTAGGCTCTTGCCATTCCTCTTGGTGCTCACCAGAGCTAGTTGATAAGGCCCAATTGCTGAGGACACCACGCATCACAGGTGCTACATGCAGAGACATCAACCTGGAACTGAGCTGGAAGCTTCCTCCTTGCTGACTGGAGTTCTTGGTACTAGAAGGAGCCATGTGGGCTGCTGGGGGTACGGTGGAAGGCAAAGGTGTTAATTATCTTACCCAATTGAGAATCCCACAAACTACAATACTAATCTACCAGGCAGGATGTGTCACTGTGGCACAACTGCTACAAAGGCAACCAAGTGTTGGTTTGAGGACACTCCACACAAGGGAATCCATGCCAGGGACTGTAAACCTGATTTCAAAAATACATATCTAAGAAGCTTTTAGGCCCTAGGGGTAAACTTACTGTTGCTATTTATCTAAATTGATAGAAAATCAAGCTGTTTTCTAAATATTTATGTTTATACCTGTAGACAAATTCTACTACAGGTCTTAATCAGAGAACCTTGTCAATAAAAGGCAACATGTGGGGGGCGGTGGTGGTGCACGCCTTTAATCCTAGCACTCAGGAGGTAGAGGCAAGCGAATGTCTATGAGTTCAGGGTCAGCCTGGTCTACAGAGTGAGTTCCAGGCCAGCTAGGGGGATAGGGATTCTGAAGGCTAGTTCTCATAATTTAGGAGGAGACTATGCAAGCTGCTAAGAAAACATTAATTGTGTCCCAACCCAGCAATTTAAGGCCTGAATAGCCACAACATGAACTGAGTAATAGGCAAACTATATTTTGGCAGTGTTACGTTATCTTGGTATAATCAACAGCCTCTCGAATTTATTTAAAGTGCACTCAGTGGCCTCGATGGGGGAGGAAGCTCATGTGTAGTACTGGTAAGCATGCCAATGCACTGCTGAAGAGGTCATAGATCCATAAAGAAAACCCTAAGGCTATCACAGCCATTCAGGCAAATATTTCATACTATGATATAATATGAAATCCTTATATTTCTGACAGATGCCTTGTAACTCTCAGCAGCAGAAGCTTATTTTACAACAGACAAGAGACTATATTACAGAGTTCCCACAAATAGCTAACAGAGTAGAATAAGTGTCTGTGAGAGTGCCCGCACCTAAGTGACCACATATACAAGGAACCTCTACCCGAAGGCTCACAGAAAATATTGGAGGAAGGGGTAGAGAGAATAGTAATGCATTTCTAAATTCTCATCAATGAGCTGCCTCATGACCTGGAGGGCAATGAAACAAAGCGCAGTCCAATTACATAAATGATGTCCAGATATCTGCGGCTACTGCATGACATGTAACCCAAAATAAATTTAAAAAGGCCAAAAAAGATGAAATAAAACTAAACAAAAACTAAAAACTAGATAAAATTGCTAAGGGGAATATTGTATATTATAAGTAAGCATTTTTGTAGGATCATTTGGTACATTTAAAAGGTTTTGTTGTGTATGTGTGTGTGTGTAGAAGTTAATTATGATTCACATAAAATGCTACAATAAATATTTTAATAATTTTCTTATGCTATAGAAAAAGCAAGAACGGGAAGTAAATATTGAAATTGGAGTTAATCTTTGAAAAATGTTCTTCAGAGCAGTCATGGGCTTATGGTTCTTATTATGTCAATACAGTTCTTATTGACATTTCCTGATCACTTACTATATATTTTTATTTATTTATTTAGTTATTTATATTATTTATTTGGTCAGGGACTCACTATGTAGCACTGGGTGGGTTAGAGAACTCATATTTAGACCAGGCTGGCTTTGAACTTACAGAGCTCCATCTTTGGCTTCCTGCCTCTAAGTATTGGATTAAAGACTTGCACAACCACACCCAGCTGAAATCTCAGTAATTTTTAAAACTGGATTTGATTTTTCCCTATTATCTTTGGAGGCTGATAAAGGCAGATCAAAAGTGACAAGATGCAACTGTAAGTACCCGTGCTTTGGTTCTCCTCATCTTGGTCAATGAAAACATGATCCACCATGAAACTGAGGATCTCAGACTGGAGTTCAGTATCTGGATTAAACACCAAAGGCTGAAGGCCCTCTCTGCCACCTGTCATCAATTGGTGGCTAAAAATCATTAAAAGATCACAGATCAACATGAAAGCCTGTTCCTTAACTGGCGTATTAACATTAGATAGGCACTGTTGGCAAACAGCCAAAAAAGAGTTCACTGTTTTCCTCAATACCAACAAATCCTCTTTCAAAAGCGAACCATCAGTAATTTTCACCAACTGCCAAAGAAAAGAATTGAGTAATGGGAACATTGCAGTGCCTGTACGAAGATGATTGACAGTTCCAGAGTCCCTTGTGGTAGGGAGGCATGGTGGCTGGGCTGGAACATGAAGCAGAGGTTCACATCTCCAATGAGCACAGCAAGCTGAGAGAAATCTCATTTATTAATTCTTTAGAATGTTCTCAAAGCCAGTAAGTGGCTTTTGGCCAAGTGCAGTTTCTGGGCACATTCAATATATTGCTCCCCAGCGTTTTGCTGTTTGCAAACAATGAGCTTGGATTCCCCTGCCTTTCTTTTTTCTTTTGGGTCTTTTTGAGGACAGGGTTTCCCTGTAGCCCCAGCTTTCCTGGAACTCAGTCTGTAGGGACTAGGCTGGCCTTGAACTCACAAAGATCTGCCTGCCTCTGCCTCCCAAGTGCTAGGATTAAAGGGTGTGCCACCACACCCGGACTCCCCTGCCTTTCTGTGTTCTTCCAGTACAGCTGTTTTCCCCAGGTATGAACTAGGGATTTGCAAATTTCTCAGTTCAGTAGCTATATTTATTTTCCAAGGTTGCCACACCAAGCTGGGCAGCTTAAAACAAGAAAAAAAATGTAACGTCTTGCAAATCTGTAGAAACAGGGCTTTGACTCCCTTCAGGCCTGCAGGTGGAGGGGTTCCTTCCTTGTCTCTTCCTAGATTCTCATGGTTTGTCAGCAAATAATAGATGCTCCCTTGGCTTTAGTTCCTAGCCTCCATTTCTGCACACACCATAGCTTTTCTTTGCATGTTTCTGTGTATTTATGTGACTGTCTTTTTATATGCCTATCAGTCAAATTGGATTATCAACTAACACTACTTCATTAGGGCCTCAGTTTCCCTAGGTGCACCTGTAACCCTATTTCCAAACCAGGTCACATTCAGGGAAATAGGATTTCACCACGTTTTTTTGTGTGCAAGATACACAATTTAATCCAGTCTAGCATTCTTTTCTTTACTTAGAAATAGCCAACAACTTTCTTCTTATAGAAGAGTGCTCTTGTTCTGTCAATAAAAGTAATTATAGCATGCGTGAATAGCTGGATGTAATATGAAATACAGATCTACTGGGATTATAACTAGCTTGAGCAAAAGTTGAAGTACAAATATACACCTATACAGATCCTTTCCTTGTATTTTAAGGATTACAGAAAGATTTCTGTCCATTGGTTTAAAACAGCACGTGCAATGTGGGACATGCTGACACCTATTTCTATGCTCTGAGAATGACTCTCAGCAAGCAAAGGTAAGTCACAGAAGAGAGCCCTTCCAGAAGAGAGCCAACTGCAGTTGCATGCCCCCTCTTTTCACTTCACTTAGAGGGAGAGCTGCTTTATTTTTATGTGCAATAAAGTAACAAAAACAAAAATTCACCAAGGGATCTCTAACTACTAAAATGGGACAGTTGCCACTTCGAGGACTTTATGTCACCAACCAGGGAATTGTACAGGGAAAAACAAGTTTCACATGGGCTTGTGAAACAACAATTGAGTACTTGAATTTTGTGATTCATTTCTGATTGTATGTGTGTGTGTGTGCGCGCGGCATGTGTGTGTGTGTGTAAAATGAATCTTTAGTCACGTGTGTTTCAGACATATACTTCTATCTGTGGCTTGTCTTTTCAGTATATTATGTCATCTGATGAAATGAAGTTATTAAATTCAACGTAGTCTAGTACATTTTCTCCTAGTTTATTTTAATGTACTTTGTAGCCATGTAATAGTGTACACAAGCTTAGAATCAACATATCTTTTTACTCCATGAGTGCTTTTATCATTATAGTGACTTTCTTTATGTAATAATACTTCCTGCTTAAACCTGGCTTTCTACATTAGTATATGTAGTTCAGCCATCTTCCAATTTGTTATATTTTAACTTTATATGCTTTTTTGTCCTTGGACTTAAATTGCTTTTTAATATATAGTGCCATGTAAGTATTATTTAGCCTCCTCCCTAAACGCACCCATATCATACATACTTTATATTATTGCTGATAAATCAATTTGTAAGATTAATGATTGCTCCCTGAATGGTCCCACACAACCTTCGTTTTTTTTCTTCCCTTCTCTTTGAGTAGTCAAATATTATCATTCCATAGTTAGTTATTTTTAATTTATTTTTTATTTTATTGTATATGAGTGTATTGCATACATGTATGTAAGTTGCATCCATTTTGTTCATGGAGTAAAAGGGGGCATCAGACTCCCCTCGGAACTGGAGTTATGGATGGTTCTTAGCTGCATGTGGATGAGAGGAATCAAACTCTGGTCCTCAGCAAAAGCAGCAGTGCTCTTAACCACGAGCCATTTCTATATTCCCCAACCATATTTAGTTATTTATGTACTTTGTTTGTGTACATTTGTTGAATATTCTAAAGAGTATCATTGTACATTAATTATTAGACTCCAAATTAGTTACCACATTTAGCTCTTTTTGAAGAAATCTGTTTATTCTGAAGATAGAACAAAGTACTGTGGCTGACCTTATAGCTCTCTTTTAGGAACAAGAATATTTTCTGTCACATGAAGATGCTTAGGTTATGTAAAAGAAGAATATATTGCTTTAAAGAAAATGGAAAGGGGGGCTACAGAGAGTGGCTCAGTGGATTAAGAAGCAGTGACTGCTCTTGCAGAGCATCCAGATTTGATTCCAGAAACCTATATGGTGGCTAATAACCAATCGTCTGTAACATCAGTTCCAGGGGGTCTGGTGCCCTCTTCTGCCTCCACATGCATATGCACTTACATACATGCAGAACATCATACACATAAAAATAAAAATTTAAAAAAAGAAATTGGAAATGAAGCTAAGCTCAGAAAAGTAGATGAAACCAAAGACAGGAAGCTGATAAGCTCTGGGATCACTGCCAGCTCAGCCTTAGAACTGACGTCACAGGGGAGAAAAAAAAGAAAAAACTGCAGAACAAGAGTGAAATGAAAGATTTTCTAAAAACATTCTTAGTAAAGTAAGAACAGTGAAGAAGGAACGGTAATATAAGAGACAGTCGTGGTTCATTTAAACAACTTCAGTTCTGAAGTAGAGAAAATATACAAACATGACAATCAAGATTAATTTTTAAACCAGAGTCCAAATAAAATCATTACAAGGAAACGTGGTACAAGATAACTGTCAATATTTTCTAAAATAAAATCGGGGCAATTTAATCTCTCTTTTTTGAAGTTGAGGGTTTAAATCTGCCTGTGTTTTATATGGGCTACATACCTTTTTTACTGCATCGTTTTTTTTTTGTTTTTTTTTTTTTTAACAATAATTTAAGTGCATGGAAGTTAAAGCACTTCTCGAGGATTGTAAAACTACAGGTAACAAAATCCATTCTCTCATCAAGCTTGGGCATCTGTTGGACAAAGGAAGGTATATCAAAAATGGGCACAGATTTCTTTTTTAAAAGTATTTGTTTATTTTTGTTTTATGTGTACGTGCGCTTTGGCTGCATGTACATAAGTGCACCAGGAATGTGCAAAGCCTGTGGAGCCCAGAAGTGAGCATTAGGTTCTCCCTGGAACTGAACTTACAGACGATTGTAGGCTGTCATGAGTGCTTGGCACTATACCTGGGTCCTCTGAAAAGCAGCCAGTGCTCTCAACCGCTGAGCCATCTCTCCAGCCTTAAGTTTTTTTTTTTTATTTTTTTTAATGTTTTTTCTTTTGTTTTTATTTTTTTTATTTTTATTATTTGGTATGTGTATCAATGTACTGTCTTGCATGCAGGGTGTATCACCCGTGTCGTGAATGCCGCGGAGGTCAGAAGAGGGTTCGGATTCCTGGAACTGGAGTTGACTCCTGGAATTGGAGTTTCAGACGACATCTCGGCCGCCATGTGGGTGCTGGGGATCGAACCCGGGTCTCTGATAAGAGCGGTCGGCGCTCTTAACCGCTAGGCCATCTCCAGCCCGACAATGGACTTCTTAAATGGTTAAAATAAACCACACTATAGGATGCCGGGGAGTCATTTTTAGAAATCTTCATATGCCAGTCAACCAGGAAGTGTAATTATGACCAGAGGAGTTATACGAGACATTCCAGAGTTTTCCAGCATGTTACCTTGAGCAAACCCTCTCCATTATAGCAGGATCTACTTTGCAAGAATTTCAGTCACACATTTCTGGAAGTGGGGCATAACTTAGTTCAAGTTTTACTTCTTAGATATGTCAGGTTTCAAAATTCATAGTATGTTACTATAGCTCTTTAGCACTTTAATGTGACAGAATTTTAGCTCAACAGTATCTAGAAAAAATGACTTTATTTACTTATTTAAAAAATTTTCCCAGCACCTAATTAATGGCAACTAGGGTATTTTGAGCAAGAACAGATTTTAGCTCCAAGTGACATTTCTAGTACACGTGTATTCTGAAGTTGAAAGGGTTTAGATCAATTAATCCAGAGGTGGACACAAGAATAATTCTTTGAATCATAAACACTCGAAGATCTGAAAATTACTTGTGTCAGAAATGTTTTAGAAGAACTCTAACAACTGTGATCAGACAATTTCAACGCAGTTCCATCTGGATGTTGCAGCTAATATTAACAACACAACACTTGAACTTACATGGTAATAAATTATTTAAGTTACTGTCACACAAAGTTAGTGATAGCAATTTTCTTTCTGTTCTTAATTTTTTGTTGACCTTTTGTGCATTTTCATACATATTTCTTGATTTCAGTTTAGACCTATTCCCCCCTTCCATGCCCTCCACCCCAGCCAGAACTCCTGTGTTCCTTTTGTTTTGTTTTGTTTTTGTTTTTTGGTCTTTTTGAGACAGGGTCTCCCGTTAGCCCCAGCTGTCCTGTAACTCACTCTGTAGACCAGGCTGGCCTCGAACTCACAGAGATCCGCGTGCCCTGCCTCCGAGTGCTCAGGATTAAAGGTGTGCGCCACCACGCCCGGCAGAAACTCCTGTGTTCTGCCATTCATGTCTTGTATCTTTTCTCAAAATCTTTTATGATTTTTCAATGCAGAATTTACTCTTTCGGTCAGTTCTTTGGAACAAGTCCTTGGTTGTTGTTGCTCCTTTTAATTTTTTATAAGCTCCAAATATGCATATATACACTCACACCATATGCCAAAATTACAAACGAACTTCTAAAAGCTTATGAGAAAGTAAAACAGTCCAAATTCAGTTTCAGTAAATAGAAACCATCCACCTTTCCATGAAAAAGAAAAGGATTTAATACAAAAGTATTTTAGAGAGGTCTGACAGGGTAGGCTGGAGGCTATCTTTTACACTGAAACTCCTGGAAGAACACCATTGGCTTGCCTGAAAGGTAGCTGCTAGCGCTGCCACAATCAGGAAGAAGGACTTGCTGGTCTTCACTTACCTTTTAAGCTTAAGCGTACATCCTGTGGCTGCTCCATCACTGCCGATCACTCATCTAGCTGTCTGCTACTTCCTGGAATCTTAATTCAAGAAAACTCATGTATATAGCTGCAAATGTGTTTATTCACAAATAGCCCAACTGAAAGGAAGATGGCTTCCTAAAGAGGAACATCTAAATATCTTGTGAGTATATCTTTTTTTTGTGTGTGTCTTGTTTTTTTGTGAGAACAGGGTCTCCCTTTAGTCACATCGGCTCTGTGAAACTGCACTGCATAGGACCAGGCTGGCCTTGAACTTACAGAGATCCACCTGCCTCTGCTCCCCATGCTAGTATTAAAGGCGTGCACACCACACCTGGCAAGTATATTACATCTAGATTCCTAGACTTGAAATAGTCAAGGAGATACAGCTTGTGTCCAGCCTTTTCAATTCAGGGAAGTCCATTTAAAGAAGGCTTATAAGGACTTAAGTATTCTCTTACCATATTTGACATTATAGGTTAAAGTAGCTATGAAGATAAAACAATAGAAATCAGATTTATTTTGCAAAACAGAATGCTAGTAAATAGGAGATTTTGGAAGAAGAGAGTGAATCAAGAATTATAATATAAACTGGATGTGTGGCTCATACCTTTAATCCAGACAGAGCACGATGGATCTCTGTGAGATAGAGGCTAGCCTGGTCTAATCTACACAGGGAGTGCACGGTCATCTGGGCGATAAAAAAGCCATCTCTCCAAAAAAAACCAAACTAAACACACAAAATAAAATAATTATACTATAGACTCACACAGGGGAGGCATATAGATTCACCCTCATACAAAATAATTATACTATAGTCTTCACACAGAGGTGCATATACATTCACCCCCATACAAACTGTGCATCCAACACAGGGGCAGGAGAGACAGAGAGTGACAGAGAAAACATGGCCTGATTACCTATTCTCACAGTAAAGTGGATAAGCAAAATTTCACTATTTATTTGTAAAGTAAAAACATACAATTTGCAGGGGATGGTGATACACACCTTTAATCCAGCACTGTGGGGGCAAGGACAGGTAGATAAATCTCTGTTAGTTTAGTTTAAGGAAAGTCAAACCTGAACGGTTAAATAGTTGAGATTCTGACTAAAATAATAATAATAATAATAATAATAAATAATGCAAAACAAAACAAAACAACAACCACAACAAAACCAGCAACTATTTTTATTTTTATTTTTTTTTTTCTGTTTTTTTTTTTTTTATTGATTGTTTTTTTTTTTATATTTTTTTTTAATCAAATTTATATCCCCTTCCCTTCCCCCACCCCACCACACTACCCATCCAGATCATGCATTCTGCCTAAACTTTTCTGCATCTTTCTTGTTTTTTTTTTTTTTTTGTTGTTGTTTTGTTTTCATATTTTTTAACAATAAGTGATAATTTGTGAGTACAAGCATCCTTCCTGTAAAACCAATTTGTGAGCAGTCGTGCACCAAACCCACACACTCATGGGTCCCCCTCAAGCAGGGGGCTTTTGTTCAATCAAGTTGATCAAAGATGAGTGTCCAGTCTATATTGTTGTAGTTTCACCGTTCACCCCAATCGCAAGCCCTTACATTCTACCACGCCCCCTCTTCCGCCAGATTGTTCCCTAGGCTTAGAAAAGGGGCACAGGTGGATGAGAAGCAAAACAGTCTACTTTCTCTGGAAGCTTTTCTGTTGCTCTATCAATTCTGCTGTTTTCTTTCATGGGCTGACAGCTTGTCCAGGCATAAATTTCGATCCTACTAATGAAGCACATGCAATTAGATATATAGGTATTTTAACAGTATAATATAAGCCTTTCGATCTACTAATGAAGCACATGCTTAGATATATAGGTATTTAAACGTACTAATTGTTATGGTAGTACTTTGGTATATAGACAGATGTTTTGATGTGTGTTAACCATGAATTACATTTTCTTCTGTTAGTATGACAGGTTCTTCGTGTGGTTATAACACTCTCTAACCACTAGAGGTGTAAGATTGTGGCATCAGCCGTGGGTTATTCCTCCAAGGGAGAGCCAATAGCCAATTTAGATTTGGGATATACAGACATTATGCTGCCACTGCTGCACAGTATTTCCAGGCAAATGGAGGTGTAGCTGGTGCTGAGGAGGAGTCTTGCTTGACTCAAGGGACCTATATTTGCTTTAATTGGTTTAGTGGGCCTTTGGTAACACTCTCCAGCAACTATTTTTAAACAGCAAAGTGCTTCTGAAGTTCTTTACTGTGAAATGATCAGTAAATTCTTTTATTTTCCTTATGGCAGTACTAGAGAGTGAATAAACCTCATGTGCATATTAGGCTGCTGAGCCCCACCCCAGCTCTTGTGTAAACATAGTATTTTAAGGTAGTTCCTATTATGTAATCCCCATAAGTCATGTTCATTGAGCTCTTCATTGTTATTTTTGTTTTGTTTTTGGGTCTTTTTGAGACAGAGTTGCTTTGTAGCTGCAGCTGTGTGAATTTGCTATGTAGGACTCAGTCTCACGAGATCTGCCTCCTAAGTGCTGAGATTAAAGGCAGTGTGCCACCATGCCTACCATTTCACCACCTTCCATACACCTGTTGCTGACTGTATACTATAGTATACCATAAATTTTACCATGGGTCCTGTGACTTCCCTCTATTATGGTTTATGACCTGGATTGCAAGCCAAATAAGTTTCCCTTTTTTTTGCCTTCCTGCCAACCCTGCCATTCCTGCCTTCCTGCCTTCCTGGCTTCCTTCCCTCCCTTCCATACAACCAAACACAAACAAACAAACAACAAACAATCCAGAAATTATACTTAGCTATGCATTTGTGGGAAGGCATTTAAAAATGTCGTTTAAGCCAGGCGTGGTGGCGCACGCCTTTAATCCTAGCACTTGGGAGGCAGAGGCAGACATATCTCTGTGAGTTCAAGGTCAACCTGGTCACAGAGTGAGTTTCGGCAGGCTGCAGATACAGGGAGACCCTATCTCAAAAAAAAAAAAAAAAAAAAAAAAAAAGAATATAAAGAAACCAATTTTTGTTTGTCTTTACCTTTTATTTTTTAATTTTTTTTTTATTTATTTATTTTGTATGTGTATGATGTACTGTCTGCATGAGCTGTGTGCATCCCTGTCGTGCACATGCCACGGAGGTCCATAGAGGGGTGCGGATTCCCTGGAACTGGAGTTCTCCTGATTGGAGTTACAGCGGTTCTCCCGCCACAGTGGGTGCTGGGGATCGAAACCCGGGTCCTCTGCAAGAGCGTCGTGCTCTTAACCGCTAGCTATCCCTCCAGCCCCCTGTCTGTTACCTTTTAAACAGGATGACATTTAGCTTGTCTTGCCTCAGACTACTGAGTTCTGGGAACACTAGTGTGTGCCACCATGCCCCCGCTATGCCACGACATTGTATTTATTAAACACAGATTTTTCCTTTTAACGTGCCTTTTCTAATGTCAATTTGTGATGTAACCACTGATTTATGGAATTCTTAGGGCCTTTTCTTCAGAATCCATTTTTTTGTTGTTTTTGTTTTTTTTTTTTATTTAATTATGATATTTTATTGATGTTTTGCGTATTTCAGACATCATTTTTCAGTTCAGCAGCTTATACATATCCTCTTTCCCTTTCCCCCAACTGACCACCAGAACTATGATTCTGTCATACATGTCCTGCATCTTCTCTCAACTTTTAAAGTGTTTTCTCTGCAGAGGTTTTATGTTTGGGCGAGGTTTAACTATTCATCTGTCCATTCTTCGACCCAGTCTTTATGTTGTTGTGTTTCCCTGACCAGTTGTATTGCTCCCAAAATATGCCTATATAAATTTCACATTGTACCAGAATTATGTCTCCAGGATAAACTGTATGTTAACTCTGGATATATGTTTAGGAGTTCACATTTTTCCCTTTAATTTTATTTACTCAAAAAATATGAAATATACATATATATTATATAAATTATCTTCATGTATTCATTATATATATATATATATATNTACCCTGTCTCAAAAAAAAAAAAAAAAAAAAAACATGCTACAAAAGATGCATGAATGCTCAGGATACTGAGAATGCCTGATGGGCAAGTGTTCAACCCAGCACAGAGCAATCACGTCACTTCCTCGAGGGCTCATGGAACAATGTGGGGGACTGAGGGCAGGAATAATATCTGGGCGTCTCGTGGTCAGAGAAGCTTCTTTTTTGCAGTGGACAGCAGTTAATGCAGACCGTCCTGGTCAAAGTACTGGGATAAAATAAGTGCTCAGCTCTCACTGGCGGGTATCTCTGACAAACCTTCCTGTTCCCCAAGGCTCAGGAAAAAATCATTTTGGAAGAGAGATCAGAAAGAAGTAAGAGTAAGACGAACTCACGTCACAGCAGAGGGTGAGGAGAAGTGCTGAGAAGTGCGATCTCCTGGACATGGCGTGGTCATCGTGCTCATGAACTCACGTCACAGCAGAGGGTGAGGAGAAGTGCTGAGAAGTGCGATCTTCTGGACATGGCATGGTCGTCGTGCTCACGAAAACCTCAACTACATCACAGACAAGCACTATCAAGCCAGTCAAACTTCAGCATGGATGCAGGAGAGGCTCAGGAGTCTCCACCCTTGGTTGTAGCTATTGGCAGTTGACGGTGGCTAGGGGAGGAATGACCTACTTTTATTTGGAGATATTGCATTTCGTTGATACGCAGGCTCCCTAGCTGAAAAAGAACAGGGCAGGAACCTAGTCTAGAGGTGTTTGGGGAGGGCGTGCAGGGGAAGCTACGGGTGGGGGGGTATTAGGGAGAGGAAAAATGTTATCATTATATATATATGTATATATTAATATATTAATATAATAATATATGACATTAATATACTTAAATTTACTTTCAAAACAAAGAAAGTGTGAAAAGTAAACTTTATCTTTATAGTAGAAATGAATTCTATTTGTATATACATTAAAACATATAAACATTACAAACCTGAAAACTGATTGATTTTATATTGAGAGTGAGGAAACAATAGGACTCTGTCACAGGTAGGAATAAAGCAAATTGGAAGAGTTGTGCTTATTGCCAAAAGGCAAAGGCCTCAGCTATAATTTCTACTGGGCATGGTTTTGGTAAGATTAAAAAAAAATCTCAGTATGTGGTTCAAATATTGAACTGTCCCCCTCAGGCTAGTGTTTGCACTTGCACCCCAGATGTGGGGTGCTGTTTGGAAGGTTCTGGAACTTTTGGGGGTTGGGCCTTGCTGGAAGGAAGTGTATCATCAAGGCCCGGCTCTGAGGTTTTGTTCCCTGGTCCCTCTTGCTGCTCTGGTCCTGAGTGTGGATGTAGTGTGACTACCCAGCTTCTGGCTCCTATACCCATGCCCTCCCTGTCTGTTCCCCCTGGACAAGGGTGAGCTCTATCTAATATTCTGCCCATGTACAATAATTACCATGTCTGAAAGTAAGTGGTAGGTTAATTTTGTTTGTATTTGATTTGTTGAGACAGGGTCTTCCTGTAGCTCCAAGTGTCTGGAGCTCACTATGATGACAAGACTGGTCTTAATCCGAAAGCTTGCCTCAGCCCCTGAGTGCTGGGATTAAAGGCATGCACCCCAATGCCTGGTCCATAATTTTTCAAATTTATTTTTTCTTGGATTGAGATAATAGCCATACATTTTTATGTAGTAAATATGTTAAAGCATACCATTTCTTAAAACTATGAAAACTTTAGCTAGTAATGTATTTATCTTTACCAGCTGATCATGTAATAACAAGTAATGTGTTGTTTACTTACATTATTATTGTTTTATCATAATGTTATTTATTTCTGCTACTTTGTTTCTTTTCACTTTCTATGTAGTATACCTATTTGTTACCTATTCATAAGCTCATTGTGAATTGTTTTGTGAGGATGTCATCACACATTGCAAATGAAACACTGTTTTCCATTTGCTTTGAATATCCAATGTACAGAATTGTGCATTAAAATATAATCAGTTTCTCTCTGTAAAAAAAAAAAAGAATTCTGTAGATGTTGTTATTTAAGTGAGTTCTGTCTAAGGGCTCTGGTTGCACCATACGTGCTCAAGTAGAATCTGAATTCTAGGGTAGACCTGGGCTCTTCTATGTCTTTCAATTATGCAGGTCCACTCATGCTCCTTGATAATAGCAAAGAAAGCATATTTGCCATTTATCTCATGACAGCCAGGTAAGACCACCGCAATCCCGTTATTCTCTGCTTGACTTCCTAACAGTTGATTTACCTCTTTACAAAGTTGGTCTATCGGGATGCAGAGTTTAGAGATTTTGCCTCTATTTATAAGAACACAACTATGCAGAGAAGCTTGCGTGTGTGTGTGTGTGTGTGTGTGTGTGTGTACATGTAGATATGTATGCATGTGAGGGGCTGGAGAAATGGCCTACTGGTTAAGAGTGCCGACCGCTCTTACAGAGGACCCGGGTTCGATCCCCAGCACCCACATTTTGGCCAAGAACCGTCCGAAACTCCAATTCCAGGAGAACTCCAGTTCCAGGGGAATCCAACACCCTCTTCTGACCTCCGTGGCATTGCACGACACAGGTGCACAGACCTGCATGCAGACAGTACATTCATACACACGCAGAAATAAATAAAAAAAAATAAAAAAAGATATGTATGCATGTGAATGTGTTCATGTGAGTGCATGTGTGTGTATGTGAATATAGATGCCAGAGTACAACACTAGATGTCCTTCCTCGGGATCCATCCACTTTTGCCATAAGGGGTGTTGCCTTGGCTTGAGGCTCACTGACTAGGCAAGGCCAGCTGAGCAGTGAACCCCAGGAATCCACCTGTCTCTGCCTTCCCAGTGCTGAGATTGTAAGGATACTCTTGCTCAGCAAGTATGTCACCACCTGAACCTATCAGCCCCAAAGTACACCTAGAAAAGTAATTTTTAATTCAGAGAAATTTCATTTATATTTTCCTGTATAATTAATGCTCTAATACAAAGACTTGAGTGTTTTGTAATCTATTTAAAATTAGAAAAGAGTGATAAACCAGCCATGGTAGATATTATCTGCCACTAAACTTCTCTTCATATTACCTTCTGTCTTGTCTCTGATGATATATTCCTGTAAATCAGAGCCTGCAATGTAATCAGCCTCACATACATTGAAATAACACAGAAATGTAGTCACTTGAATCAATGTTTCTATTACATAAGGACTATGGGTACAAATCATATTTTTCTCCTCTCTTTTCCAAATTTTCTCAGAGTGTTTTAAAAATAACTCATTAAATTAAAAAAGGCTCCATCCATGTTACCATGATGATGATTTGATTTCTTTTGTTCACTCTCACTCATCAAAAATCATAAGGTTGGGGTCATATAGGCCTTTCTAGATTTTTTAATAAGCATGACTTAGCTTTTAAATTTTAACAATATTTCTATAAATGTATTTTAATGACTTTGGACCCAAACAATTACAATTTTGGACTTTTTTCTTATTGAATTAGTATTTGACTTTAAACGTTCCAAGGCTTATTCTTTGTCATTTAATATGAGTAACTTTCTGAAAAAAATAAAGTATAAAAATTATTTTTTTTTCTTGAAGTAAAACAATCTGGTGGCTCAGGTTTAAAACTATATTCAGTCAGCTGTATTTTAATTTGGATTTCAATGATACCATCATGGTTCATGGAGGGAAGTAGTGAACTCAGGTCTTTGCTTGTTTTTTTGCCAAAATATTTAATGTGAAATAAAAGCCAAATAGAGATAATTTTGCAGACTTACAAAATATAATGGATACACACATTGCACATTCCCCCCAAAGATTTTAAGTATACGTGAATAATGTTCAAAGTGTTATTACTGGGAACAGTGGGTCTTTGGGTGGGCTGCACTGCATATGTGAGCATACATATCCCATAAAAACTTCTGAGGACTCAAGTGGAGTCATAAAATACCTTCATAAATGTTTCTGTACAGTTGGGTACATTCTCTTCTAGTTTTGTTCTTTTAATAAATTTCCAACAGAGATACACACAAACACGACGGAAAGGGATAAAAAAAATGTAAAATACAAGGTTTTTCTTCAGTGTTCTCAAACTTCTTGTAAATTGCTTTTCACTGCCTAGTACAGGAAAATTTTAAAGAGTCATTTCCTTATTTTCTGAGAACTGGCTCTTGACTTCCTACAGTATAAAAACTTTCCTTGTAACTGAATTTGGGGCACATAATTGACCAAGAACAAATCAAATATCAACCTGACACAATGGATGCTTGAAAGAAGAGTTTATACAGCACTTTAAATTAATGCAAATATCAGCAAAAATAAACTGGCAGAGTCACAAGATCGAGGTGCATAGACTGATCTTTTTTAAAAAAATATTTTATTTTATGTGTATGAGTGTTTTGCCTGCATGGATGTAAGTTTTTGCTACTGAGTCCCTGAGCGCACAGGGAGATCTGATACTAACAAAGATATGGTGTCAGTAACTAGCAGAGAACAATAACTGATTTAAAAGTGATTGACAAGTAGCTTTAGTGAGCAAACAGGCTCTTTCAGGGCTCTATCCAGGAATCCATAGTCACCTTCATTTGATTGAACCATGACTAGCTCAGCAATCTTTTGCATTTCATGGTCATTTATGTCTTAACTTTTCCTTTACATGGAAGACAGAGTTGTGGGCTGTGAGGACAGTGTAATAGCACTACCCAGGATTGTTTATGGATAGTGATCCAGTTTAGTTATTCCCATGCCTGGAAATCTCTACAGTGCATCGTTGTGACCAGCGATGAGGTCTGGGTGCTGTGGAGCACAGCGGATGACACACTTCCTAAGCCTCCCCCTTGCTGAACTCAGCCAAAATGCTACACATGAGTCTAAACAGATGTTTCAGTTGTTTAGGACAGTGAAGTTTATAGAGTGCATGTTTATCTTTCAAAAGAGAATGTGGAGAGTTCATTCAGTCTTGAGATCCAATCTTTCCGGACTTTGGGCTGCCTAGTAAAGTTGGAACAGAAACTCGGATGATCACATGAAGTCATTTGGGGCTGTGAGAAGAGATAGCCCTCTCCTAGCTAGTAGGGAAGAAATCAGACACATGGAAGTTATTTTGCGTCAGAGTGGTAGATATTTTAAAAGACAGAACATGGAAAATACTTTGCATTTTAATCAATTTGCTACGCCTTCGGTATAATGGATCCATAGATGTGATTCCCTTTGTCAACTGAGTAGATGTGAATTAAAGATATCAGGATTTCCAACACACAGCTGAAATGAGTTTTCTATATTATGTGAGTCATCTCTGATTTAAAGTTCTGGTAACAGGAAATGAAAACTGTACCTGGCCAATTTGACATTTGTTGTCTATCAGAGAAGATGGATACAAAAGCCAATCACAGTTTAGCATTGTGACACGTGCTTAGGCTTTACCCTAGCACGTCTGTCTTTTCGTTATCAAGCATCAGATCACATTCTTTTTAGAAGAGTAAAAACTAATAAATAATGGAAGGGAGGTCTCACTTCCTTTGGATAGAGCCTGAAGTAAATGGACAGAACTTCTGTGAACTCTGCTCATTGTTTGCCTCTGCTACGGAGCATGACTGAAAGTCAGAGCTAACATTCAGGGCAAGGTATGTGAGAGGGCTCTGCACTTGGGTTTAGATGTCTGTAGTTATTGTCTTGAAATTATTAATGCTTTATGATAAATGGTTGTCAGTTTTCATGGGGATGCTCAAATTACTCTTATCACTCACTTTGAGAGAGAGGAGAAAAATCATAGGGTAGCTGGGAAAGCCTAGTCCTGTCTAGAAATGAACCGAGGATTCAGTGGTAAATCATGGGTGTTGATATCTCTCCAGCACTTGGGCTGCAGACAGGTGTGAGGACAGCTTACTAAGCAGATGGTTGCAAGGGTGGGGTTTAACTATGTCTTAAGTCACTCCCTACAGAATATAATTTAATCCTTAGATTAATTATGTAGGCTATGGGAAGAGTTTCCTAGGATTACCATAAAAACCATCACTTGGGGACTGGAGAGATGACCTAGCGGTTCAGAGCGCCGACTGCTCTTGCAGAGGAACCGGGTTTGATCCCAGCACCCACATGATGGCTGAGAACCGTCTGCAACTCCAATTCCAGGAGAACTCCAGTTCTAGGGGAATCCGACACCCTCTTCTGACCTCCGCGGCATTGCAGGACAGGGGTGCACAAACCTACATGCAAACAGTACATTCATATACATAAATAAAAAAATAAAAAAATTAAAAAAAATCATCGCTTACAGAATCCTAACCACAGAAATATGTGATATCACAGTTTTCCAAGGCAGTGGTTCAAAATCAAGATGTTGTCCCAAGTGATTTCTTCTGGAGGCTCCAGCGAATCTGATCCTGACTTTCTCCTTGGCTCCCTGAGTTTGCTGGCAGTCCTTTAGTGTTCTGAGGCTTGCAGATGTGTCACTCTGACCCCCCCACTTCACATGTGCAAGGTACTCTACCCTGTGTCTCTTGTTCTCAAATTCCTTCCTTGTATGAGGACATCAATTACAAGTAAGTTAGGGTTCTTATTATTATCAAGAATGGCCACATCTTAGGTTTATTGAAACCACAAAGACAGTGTTTCTAATTAAGGAATTATTTAGAGGCTCTTGGTGGACAGGAATTTGGGGGAGAGATTTTTCAACTCATTACCATTACTAATGTTTTTTTATAAATTATTTTCCTATTGAAGTCATCCTAATCTTATTTTTTGTTTCAACCATGAACCTTAATGACTATAGGTATTTTCTGCAAATATTTGATTTTGTTAAAGGGGGGACAAGTATTTTCAAAGTAAAATATGACTTGTGTCTTGAATGACCAATTTTTTGGAAGATTTATTTTATTACTGTTTGTGTATGAGTTTTTTGCCTACATGTATGTAAGTAAACCATCTGCATGCAATGTTTGCAGAAACCAGATAAGATTTTTGGATCCCTTGGAATTGGAGTTACAGATAGTCATTAGCCACCATGTGGGTGCTGGGAACTGAACCTCCGTCTTCTACAAGAGCAGCCAGTGCTCTTAACTGCTGAGGCATCTTTCCAGCCCCTCAAGTTTTTGTTTTATTTAGGAAATTGCAGTTATTTATTTGTTTAGCATATGTGTGTGTGTGTGTGTGTGTGTGTGTGTGTGTGCTTATGTGTATACGCACAAGGGTAGCAAGTGTCATGGTGCACAGAGGTCAGAGGACAACTTGCAGGTATTGCTTCTTTCTTTCTACCACATGGTTCCAAGGACTGAACTCAAGCCATCAGGCTCAACTGCAAGGACACTTATGTGCCAAGGCTTTTTGCTGGCCAAAATAAATTTTATTAACCAGAAAAAGAATAAAGGGATGTTTCTATGTGATGTACAGGAGCACCGAAGATGACGACATCTGGAGGTCCTCTGAATCTTTGAATAAGTAGAATGTGTGGAGGATGAAGGAGATAGAATCTGAGATGAAGGTTTGGGGAGACAAAGGATGAGTGGGTTGGTGAGATACCTTAGTGGGATAGTGAGATCGTTTGATGACCCGAGTTGGATCCGCAGAACTCAGACTGTGGGAGGAGAGGACCAGTTCCCTCAAGTTGTTTTCTGAGCTGCCATACATGCACATACCTATGTACACACACACACACACACACACACACACACACACGTAAATGTCATAAAGGAAATTTAAAAAGAGAGCAAAAAAAGAGAGAGAGCAATGCAAAAGGAGCAGGGAAGAGCCATGGAATGCCATCCTTGGGCAATAGCAGTCTCTGGCTGTTTTCCCGTGAGAATGAACAGATGTGCATTGGTGGAAAATCCCAGAGCAGAAGCAAGAAGCCAATTTTGAAGTTGAAAGAGGGGAGACTGTAAAAGAGAGAGTGTAATCCAGGAAACAATATGTGTCAAGATCACAACAGCAGAGACGGCAACACAGATTGATTGGGTCTAAAATCCGTGGGATAGGTAAACATCCAAAGGAAGAAAAAGGAGAGAGAGAGAGAGAGAGAGAGAGAGAGAGAGAGAGAGAGAGGCAGAGAAAGAAAAATCAAGAATGAACTGCAGTATCCTTGTTCTCTGAGCATTAACCAATTAGACATCAAATTAACCATTTCACAATCATATAAGAAATTAATTTTTCCATACACTTGGCCCTACTGACATTTTAGAGAAGAAAATTATTTGGTGCGTATGCAGAAACAAGTGTGTTGTAAATCAAGGTTGTTCAGTGGCCTCTCGGGTCCACCCTCGTAGTTGTTCAGTGGCCTCTCGGGTCCACCCTTGTAGTTGTTCGGTGGCCTCTCGGGTCCACCCTCGTAGTTGTTCAGTGGCCACTCGGGTCCACCCTCGTAGCTGTTCAGTGGCCTCTCGGGTCCACCCTTGTAGTTGTTCAGCAGCCTCTTGGGTCTGTCTACCCTCATAGTTGTTCAGCGACTTCACCAGTTGGCCGTCAAGGCCAGGGCTGCGCCTCTCACCCTTATTGATCATTCACAATATCTCCAGATAGCGCGAAATATGTCTTGCATACAGAATTGTCCCTGGTTGAGAACAAACAGGTTCATAAAAGGTGGAGTAAGTTTAGGGAAGAGAATGAGGAGTCTACTTTTATATCCTTAAAGTGTCTATACAGTGCCTAGGGTTCCTCTGATCAGAGATGCCCCAGTACAGTTGGAGGTAGAAGGCTCTAAAGCTAAATACTAAGCTTACACATGACAGTCAGGACTTGAGGAAAGGAAAGATCATCTCAAATCTTCAAAAGAATAAAAGATCAAGAACAGGCACGCAGGGTCCCCAGCATTCATGTAAACAGGGAACAGAACAGTAAGCTTGACAGAAAGACCAAGGAGAATCTTTCTTATAGGCCTCTTAATAAATGTGCATTAGCAAAATCCTTCCAACCACTTATAAACCGGAAGAGCACAAAGGAATGGTTCAGGCACCCAAAGGCAGTATTCAAGCTGCTTTCATAGGTTGGTAAGAATCTTGAAAGAGAGAACATCAACTCACAAGTAATTTACCTACAACATATTTAAAACAAATGATTCATACCTTTACTGTAGAAAGAGTAGAAGACAAGTTATGAATTTGTTTTTAAATTTTTGATTGTACTCCCATGTTCCCAGCAGAGTTTGCATAATAATGATAAGAGTTATAACTTCAAGTACATGTTTTAAAATTTTAACATTTTTAAATATGATGGTTAACAATTGAAAAAATAATTTAAGAATCTTTCAGAGAAATGAGCTACATGATATTTAAACAAAAATTTGCCTGAGAAACTGAACAACTAATCAGTCTCACAGTGATTAACCTTTAGCCAACATCGGGTAGAAAAAGCCCCATTTCTCAGTGACTGAATGAAGCTTTTATTTTCTTGTCTTTAAAATCACACAAGTCATCCATGAATATGTTATTGTTGTAAAAGATTCAAAGCACACAGAAATGTTTAGGAAAAAAATGAATGTTCCCCCTTCTTTCGTGCACTACTCGACCTTATTCCTCCTTCCCTCTCCAGATGCAACAACTCTCAGCTGTTTGGTATTAGGTCATCTAGTCCCCTGTGTGGGCCACTGAGCATGAAAATGAAAGTGAGATCTTACTTTACAACGTTCCAGATCTTGGAGGCATGAATGTATCCTTAGTACCACACGAACAGAAGGTTTTCTTTCAATTAGGAAAGAGTGAACTACTGTAATTAAAACTATCCCACATTTATGGCAGAGAATGGTAATGACTGTACACTGATTGTTGAATGATCTGACAGAAAGTCTATAGAACTCATCTCCAGTGTGCTTCTGGTGACAAGGACGCTGCATTTCAAACTCTCAATATTTGCATTTGATAGCTGGAGAGACCAAATGCCTCCCTTTATATCATAACAACAAAAGACCATGAAAATTACAGTATTCTGTTTTGCTAAAATTCTTCTTTGTATATCAGACATGTTTAGAGTAACACCAACTTTCCTGAAAATAGAAATCTAGGAGGCAAGGTGAAATCATAACTCTCTGTGTAATAAAAGAGATTGGCACATTTAAGCTAATGCTGTCCTGATAATATCCCTCATTACCTTGATATAAACCTGGAGTGTTTTCATATTAGAGAAAATGGTTTAGGCCACATAGAGAGGTTGCTAAATTAGACTGACAAAATATTATTCTTCACTTATCCCATAAGTCCTATCAATAAACAGCCTCATTCTGAATGTATTTCTCCTTTGTTTATCTCATTTTATCTTTAGTCAAATCTTTTATGTGGACTGGATTATTCACCTCCTTGGTTTCTCAGTGAAACAAAATGCTCTTAGTCCCTCTTCTTACCCCAAATAGATGTATACGCAGATCTATTGGGAAGAGAAAGACTGTGGAGTACAAGTGCTGGGTTAGAGTACCGGTGCCACTTCCTCCCCCTAATGCATGACTCTTGGCCTAGACATTTGTCACCTTGAGTTTCTTCATCTGTAGAAACAGGAGAGAAAACTCTCTGCTACACTCGTCCTTGTGTTTGCTCTGCAGACAAGAGGAGAGAAGTCTACTTAAAAGACCCCCATAAAGTGTTCACAGAGTAGTGTGCTAGAGCCAGCTGGTGTGCTCAGGAAGTGATAATAAATTCCAAATGAGTGCATAGTGTCCACTCGCTGCAGCCCCCAGAAGCTTCACATCTGAGAACAGCTTTGAGTAACATTCCTGGCTCAGAACACTGTTCCTGTCCTTTTCCCCCCATTTCTCCCCTTGCAGAAATCAGGCAGCAGAGGCAGGGAGGGCTCCAGGAACTCTTGAGTGAATCTTGTGGTTCCGCCATTTTCCACAGAGCCGGCAGCATCTGGGAGTCTGATTTTTGACGGTGGAGACAAACTCCCAATGGCAGTGAGTCTCTGCTCTTGAAAGAAGCTTCACTTCATGTCGTTTGTAAAGCCATCAAATAATTTCTTGGGTTCTATAAAATACATAAATGAAAAAAATCTCAAAGGGTTCTTTTGTATGCATATTTAACAGTTATTAATTATTATTATTATTAAGTGATATAAAAGGTCTCTAGCATACATAAGTTCTTAGAAACACTATGATTTAATGAGTTTCAGTTTATAGAGTTGTAGCAAGAAATAAAATAATTAAATTATATAATTCACAGTACAGCACTAAGCACATTCTCAATGCTTAATAATTATCTGCTATTAGTTGAAACATTCAAATGTTATCAAATGACATACTGTATATATTGTTTTGTGGCAAATTTTTTAACAAACCATATATCAACTGTTTCCACCTAAGTATATGGAAAACATCATTTCTGTTTTTTTTAGTTTTCGTTTTTTTTGAGATGGGGGGTAATATGTCCAACTCTCTAGACTTCACTTGAGATGATCATCTGCTTTAGCTTCTTGAGTGCTGAGATTATAGATCTGAGCCAGCACACCCAAGAGAATGACTTCCTTTAAAACAAATGACTGAAGGCGATCAATTAGTTTTCTCTTTGTTGATGGATATTTGGGCATGTTTCACTTTTCAATGAGCTGTTGTGAACCACTTTATACTGTACTTCCATGAACACATATTTGTGTTTTTTTAAACAACTATTTTTAATATTTTTAAATTTTATTTATTTTTGTATGTGTATGAGTGTACTGTCTGCATGTAGGTCTGTGCACCTTTGTCGTGCAATACCGCAGAGGTCAGAAGAGGGTCTCAGATTCCCCTGGAACTGGAATTCTCCTGGAATTGGAGTTACAGACGGCTCTTAGCTGCCATGTGGGTGCTGGGAATCGAACCCAGGTCCTCTGCAAGAGCGGTCGGTGCTCTTAACCGCTAAGCTATCTCTCCAACCCCTATTTGTGTCTTTTTATAGAAGTCTGTCAGAGTAGTTCAGTCATAAAGCATATCTAACCAAAATAAATGATAAAAATTGCCCATTGAAACAGCTGAGCCCATTAGCTATTGAAGCTCCATGGTCTCAGTTCTCTTGCCAGCATGTCATGTAACCAAATATTGAACTATTTGCATAAGATGTTATGAGCACATTGTTTTAATTTACAGTTTGCTGACTTCTGCTAAGAAACATTTGCATATGTTTATGACCACTTTTATTTCCTCTTTTGTAAATGCCTGTTTTCTGTTTGCTCAACTTGTATCTAATTTACAAAGTCTTTTTCTCCCCAGGTTTAATGGACAATTCCTTTAGAGAGACCTGGGGAGTATGTTCTCTTTCTTTCTAGAGTCACAATTTCTGGTCATAAAAGAGTGAGAATGAATTCTTTTAGCACAACCTTTCAGATTATAATTACAAGGACACTCTTAAAGATAATGAGCACCGATTTTCACACTGGGCTCCGCAACATCGTCCTCACCGAGACAAATGCATTAATTTTCAGGCCAACTTCAGACTCTTAACTAGAAACTTAAGTAGCAGGTTTAGCAATCTGTGGTTTCCTTTAGCAAGCCCTCCATCTCAGTGGGCAACTCCAAGTTCCACCATTCACAGAAGAAAATATTAGTGATCCGAAAGCTGTGTTAAGATTGGGATTATAGTTCTCTTCCTAGGTCAGAAGTTGACATTTAAGAATTTCACTGGTACATACAACCTCTTGAGTTGCAAGGAAATAACTCTGAGTGTAAAAAGCCATTTTCAAATATATTATATATTTCATTTTTAATTATTTATTCATTTTTATTTTATGTATCTGAGCGTTTTGCCTATATGTAAGTGTACCACACGCATGCAATGCCTGCAGAGGCCAGAAGATGGTATCAGATCTCCTGGAAATGGAATTAGGGATGGTTGTTAGTGATCATGTGGGTGCTGGGAATGGAACCCAGGTCTTCTTCAAGAGCAGTCAGTGCTCTTAATCCCTCAGCCATCTCTCTGATCCTGTATAATTTATTTGTAAATAGTCTTGAAATGAGGTAATTAAAGAAGGTGGTGGGCTGGAGCGATGGCCTAGCGGTTAGGAGCGCCGACCGCTCTTGCAGAGGACCTGGGTTCGATCCCTAGCACCCACATGGCGGCCGAGAGCCGTCTGAAACTCCAATTCCAGGAGAGCTTCAGTTCCAGGGGAGTCCGACGCCCTCTTCTGACCTCCGTGGCGTTGCACGTCACGGGTGCACAGACTTGCATGCAGACAGTACATGCATACACATATGGAAATAAATAAAATTAAAAAAAAAAAAGAAGGTGGTGTGTGGTGAAGGACTAGAGGGTGACTATCCTGAGAGACCTAAAAGCCAATCCACATGCTCCTGATAGCACTGTTCTGTATAGCAACCTAGATACTAAGTGCATCAGCCTGACACACTGCATAGAAGTGAATACACACACACACACACACACACACACACTACACACACACACACACACACACACACACACACACGTAAGCTAAAACAATTAGTGGGTTGAATTGGTGCCAAGATTCTTGTCATATAATAGTACATTTTGGTAGCATGTAACATTGGGAGAAAATGGGAAGGGTTAGAAGGGATGCCTGTGTTGTTTCTCATAACTTGAAAGAGAATCTACAGTGCCCTTAAATCAAAGTAAAAGTACACTGCACAATGACACCAGCAACAATAAAGAATTTTTTAGGTTTGATTGTCTTCGGTTGCCCCAAATACTGATAGGAAATGGAGAAAAGGACTTGTGGTCCATTCACGCTTGGGTATGGTACAATGTTTCAACTCTCTTAGTCATATTTTAAAGACTTAAAAAACAAATCATAAGCATATTAGTTTAAGGATATTCAATTTCTCATTAGAGAAATTAGAAAATGAGAACATTTTTCAATTTAGTTTGACCTCTCCAAGCAGCACTAATTCCAAATTTTCAGTTTTATATATATTATATTAATTGTTCCTTGATATTATTTACTACTAATTATAATAAAGCTGTAAAATACAGAAGCTTAAAAGGGAAAATAGCATAGATTTTAAATTTAAGAGTTTGGAATTAAGACCATTTTTATTTGAATGTCAATCTTCTCTGGGGAAAAAAAAAGAGAAAAAAACATAACCAGAAACAAATCAAAGTAAAATTTCTGCAGAGCAGACAGAAGTACTCCAGGAATCCTGACTACACAGAGGACTGCCGCTTTTTAATAATTACAAACTACGTTTCCTCAAGTATTCCCAAACATTAAACACTTGCACCATTAAACAAAAGTCAAAGCAGGAGACTGCTCATGCATCTTTGGTAATTACCACAGTTTTCATATTCTAGCACAATTTTCCATATCAACATCTAAAATACTCAAGGCTACAAAGTCCCCTGGGGCCAGCAGTTATGTTGTAACTAGAGGAATCCTTTGTGTTGGCCTTTCCAGGAACCTCTATCCTTAGAAACCACATTGATTTTTGACTTATTAGATGGCAGTGTTAGACAGTGACCAACTATTTATTCCAGGCCTGGGTGGCATACAAACTTTTCATCTGTGGACTGTTAAATCTACCAATAAAAATTAGAGGATAATAGAAAGGTAGAATTCTTTATATTCTAATTACAATCTTTTATTTGACAGGCTTATTCCTCTATTCAATATAATCTTTCACCAACACTTTAAATCTTGTCACAAAATGTATCTATCATGCCTGATAGTAGAATGTGCTATATTCATTAATTAATTAATTTTTAATTTTAGGGAATTATACTTATTTCTTATTTATTTATTTGTGTGTGTGTGTGTGTGTGTGTGTGTGTGTGTTCATGGGTGCCTCAGTGCCTCAGTATGTGCATGGAAGTCAGAGGACAACTTGCAGGAGTCATATTTTTCTTTCTGCCACATGGGTCCTGGGAGTCCAGTGCAGGTGGTCAGGCTGGGTGGCCTTTATCCATTGAACCATTTCACCGTCCCCATATTTATAATCCTTAAACTGTAGTTACTTATTTCAGAAATTATTTGGTATTTTATGCAAATTAAAATCAGTTGCATATGCATGTGTTCAACATATGATTTATTATTACAAATAAGTTATTCTACATCTATTCATTTGTGGGTTTCCTCTTGTGTCCCATGGAATACAAACAGGACTGTATTACGGATGGATGTTGGAGACCATAGTATAGAAACTAGACAGATGTGTGAGCTGGTGGCATGGCTTGGGATGAACTTCCTTCCTGTTGAATTCTGTTCTCAGAAAACCAGAACTCTGTTTCCGTGGTGTTTACTTAAAGGGAAATGGCACTGCAGTGTCCATTCAATAAACTCCATAGTCTAGAAACTTTAGACCAGCTTCATTTGTTGGGCTTTGTGTTGCTCACTGTGTTCGAGGACTCTCTTTATTCTTCTAAAGCTAGGAGAGCTCTCACATGGGAATTTCAGCTACTCTTTAAATATAAGGAGAGAAACTTTTATTCACAGTTTCTGTGGACTGAGTCATAATGTACCATGTTGCTGAGCAAATCCACTCTCCCTAAACAGCCTCTTCAAACAGGTCAGTAAAGGGCTTCCAGAACTTTAATTTATGGTGCCTCATGCAGAGCTAAGGAAAATTCTGGAAGGAGTTCAGAAGCAAGGATCAGCTGAAACAGATTCAGATTGTTTTAGCTGCAGCAGACTAGGAAGCAGCTAGGAGAGAAAGCTGTAGAAAGCTAAACACGAAGTACAAAGCCAACTTTCTTGTTTTTACATATTTCAAAGGACGACACTTTAGTCCTTGGGAAAAATCCTTATATAGTCCCATGTTCTTTCTAGATTGTGTAGTCACAGAAATGGGAAAGAACTCTCTGTTGTCATATATTTCTAATGATGTGAGGTGATTAAAAGCATTAAACAGTTTTAGTACAGCGTAGAGAGCCTTGTAGTCTAAGCTACTGAGGTTCACCTATACTCTTCCACGAAGCCCTGAAGCAGGTTTTTATTCTTCTGTCCCCCCAATAAAGCTTTCTTTCTATGTATCACCCTGACATTGCCACCATTGTTGTCATTGTTTAGAGTCCACCTCACTTTTAGCTAATCTAGTCACTGATTCTGTAAACAAAAATAAGGCAAAAAACTAAAAGGAGTGAAAGGAGAACGGCAAGATAAGAACTTGTCTTAACTGCTTATGAAGAAACAAAGTTCTGATTGTAGGGGATAGGAAAACCTCAAATATTCTGAAAACCTTATAGTAATATTCTTTAAGTTGAGAAAGAACAGGCATATTTATTTATTCCTCCCTCCTATAAGCAACTGGATGAAGGCTGCTTGGCTCAGCAGGTAGGCATTTGTCCTACTTCAGGAAGAATTTTCAGAGAAGTCTCTCTTATCTAAACCTCACTAGAAACCTTTCCTCTATTTCAGTTTTTTTTTAATCTAATTTGGAAGATAATCAGAGTCAAAAAACAAATGAAAAGAGCTGCCAAAGAAATAATAGAGGTTTTTGCCTCTCCCCTGAGTTCCTGCTCACCAAGGCAGTCTAAATTAGAATAGTGAGTCAAGCTGCTGTCTTCTGCTTGTGCAGCACCTGCTTGCCACCTTTGCAGGAGAGTGCTGACTAATGCTGCCTGCCCTCTTTCAAGGCCCTTCTAGCTGTCCAGGGTCACTAGCAGCAGTATTAATTCTGGCACTTCATTCTCACTAGACTTGCTTTACCTCTGAACAAGTATCTCATCTACCTTAAACTCTGCTGAGTAACTCAGGTCCAAGGCACTGATCTTGAGTTTGCCCAGAAGGAGCCCTAGGATTCAATATGTGTAAAGGAAACCACTTCCGATTTATTGGAAATAGAAAAGGCAGCATCACCTAGCATCATTCATCCTTTGTCTAGAGAAATCTTTTGTGTATTCTATTGTCATTTTTTTATGATTATGGAAGTTTGATATTGTTACAAATTTATAACTGTATTTTGCATTTTTGAAAAGCATTAAGTGCTGTTTGAAAAGACCATAACACTTATCATGTCTTACATGATCAGGAAGGCTAAATCATTAAATCATAATCATATGTGAGTCTCATTGAAGATGAAGGCTGCAGTTCCAGTTCTCAGAAGAAACTGAGCTATAGGGAGATAAAGCTGTTTACCATGACCCAACCAATAGGAACTGGAGGAGTAATTTGTATACAATTAATAAAAACATTTTATGTATTTGATGTACATGCATGTTTTGCCTGCATGTATGTTAATGCACCACATGAGTACATTGCCTACATGATTCTCTGGAGCTGGAGTTAAGGATGAGTGAGTGATAGGTGCTATGTGGGTGCTGGGTCCCGAATCCCAGGTCCTCTGGAAGAACAGCCAATTCTTTTACCACTGAGCCATCTTTCCAGTCTTCTTTATGAAGTTCTCTTGTGTTTTGTAATATTACCAGGAGAAAGAAAAATCACAGTGTTCTGAATACACTTAACAAAATGCAATAAGTTCATCAGGCCCGAACTAACATTCACTCAACTATGTCCCTGAGGATATGTGCATTAATTCATAAAGCTTTTAGTGAGAGGAAGTTATTTGCCAGGTGATTTCTTACCTCTCCACATACTTCAAATATTTGCTAATATGCATTATATGGATCTCTGTTTTATAAGATAGCTGTCATTTTCTAAACAGAAATCAGAGATAGTGATTTCTTATAGCAGCAGTTTCTAGAACACTGGACATATTAGACATGTTTAAGGCATCTTAAGGGCTTGAGTGAGAATGTCTCTTTGAAGAAGGCTTTTCTTCTCTTCTTTGTTTATTTTTTAAGGGATTCTACAATATAAGAAAACAGTTGTTTTCAGATCACATTACCATTTCTCACTTTGCCATACAATTAGGTAATTGGTGCTAGCATCCACAGATGAGGGATACTATTTGTCTTTTGTTTTTCTGGGACTGTGTTACTTCACTCAGCATGATATCTTCTAGCTCCATCCATTTACCTGCAAAGTTCATGATGTCATCTTTCTTTACCACTGCATAGAACTCCATTGTGTAGATGTACCACATTTTCTCTAACCACTCGTCAGTTGAGGGGCACTTGGGTTCATTCCAGCTCCTTGCTATTGTGAAGAGAGCTGCAATAAACATGGCTGTGCATGTATCTCTGCAATAAGATGAGTCTGGTGGGTACATACCCAGGAGTAGTATGGCTGGGTCAGGTGGCAAGTTCATTCCAAGTCTTCTAAGGATTCTCCACACTGCTTTCCATAGTGGCTGTACCAGTTTACATACCTACCAGCAGTGGATGAGTGTTCCTCTTTCCCCACAACCTCTCCAGCACTTGGTATCAATTGTTTTCTTGATCCTAGCCAGTTTTATTGGAGTGATATGATATCTTAAAGTGGTTTTAATTTGTATTCCCTTAATTATCAGCAACTTTGAACACTTTTAAAGATGTTTATCAGCCATCTCTAATTCCTCACTTGTGAAGTCTCTGTTCAGCTCTTTGCTCCATCTATTGAGTGGGTCATTTGTTTTCTTTCTCCTTTGTTTTTTGAGTAGTTTATATATTCTGGAAATCAATGCTTTGTCAGATGTATCTGAGGTGAAGATTTCCTCCCACTCTGTGGGTTTTCTCTTCACTTCCTTGATTGTTTCTTTTGATGTACAGAAGCTTTTGAATTTAATGAGGTCCCATTTGTCAATTGTTGATCTTAATTCTTGCCCAGCTGCTGTCTGATTTAGGAAGTCTTTTCCTATGCCTATGTCTAGTAGTCTGCTGCCAACTTTTTCTTCTATTGCCTTCAGAGTTTGGGGTTTCACGTTGAGGTCTTTAATCCATCTGGAGCTGAGTTTTGTACAGGGCGAGAGGTAGGGGTTTAATTTCATTCTTCTACAAGTGGTGATCCAGTTTTGCCAACACCACTTGCTGAAGATGCTGTCTTGCCTCATTGTGTCTTCTTGGCCCCTTGACACAAATATGAGGTGGCTGAACTTGTATGTGCTCAAGTTTGGATCTGCAGTTTTGTTCCATTTGTCAGTAGGTCTGTTTTTGTCCCAGTAACCAAGCTGTTTTTATGACTATAGGCCTGTAGTATAGTTTGAAGTCCTGTATAGAGATCCCCCCTATATTGCTCTTTTCACTTAGGGTTGTTTTGGCTATTCAGGGTCTTTTGTTTTTCCCAAATGAATTTAAGGACTTTTTCCCCCAAGCCTGTGAAGAAAATCTTGGGGATTTTAACTGGGATTGCATTAAATCTATACAAGAATTTGGGTAGAATGGACACTTTTACTATATTAATTTCCCAATCCATGAGCACGGGAGGTTTTTTTCCATCTTCTGATGTCCTCTTCAGTTTCCTTCTTCAGGGGTTTAAAATTTTTGTTGTAGAGATCTTTGGTGTCTTTGGTTAGATTTGTACCTAGGTATTTTATTGTTTTTGAAGCTATAGTGAGTGGGAAGGTCTTCTTGAATTCCTTCTTCACTTGCTTGTTTTTGGTGTAAAGAGGGGCTGGAGAGATGGCCTAGCAGTTAAGAGCGCCGACCATTCTTACAGAGGACCCGGGTTCGATCCCCAGCACCCACATGGTGGCCGAGAACCCTCTGAAACTCCAATTCCAGGAGAACTCCAGTTCCAGGGGAATCCGACACCCTCTTCTGACCTCCGCGCCATTGCAAGACACGGGTGCACAGACTTGCATGCAGACAGTACATTCATACACATACAGAAATAAATAAATTAAAAAAAAAAGAAAGGCTACTGATTTTTCTAGGTTAATTTTGTATCCTGCCACTTTGCTGAAATTATTAATCGTTTCTAGGAGTTTTCTGGTGGAGTTTTTAGCATCCCTTAAGTAAACAATCATAACATCAGCAAAAAGGGATAATTTGACTTCCTCTTTTCCAATTAGTACTCCTTTAATTTCCTTTTCTTGCCTTACTTCCTAGGAAGTGTTTCAAGCACTATATTGAAGAGGAGTGGTGACAGGGGGCAGCCTTGCCGAGTTCCTACCTTTAAAGGGAATGTTTCTGTCATTTCCCCATTTAGGATTATATTGGCTGTGGGTTTCCTGTATATGGCTTTGATTACATTGAGGAATGATCCCTCCAATCCAATTCCCTCTAGAACTTTAAGCATGAAGGGATGCTGGATTTTGTCAAAGGCTTTTTCTGTGTCAGTTTGTCTTACATTTATTTACTGTGCTTGCATGAATGCATGGGTATATACAGACAAACGTGTGTACCTAGGCTAGTCTCAAACTCCTAATCCCCCTGTCTTCGCCTTCCATGTGCTGGTATTATAGACATGTGTCACAGTGCCTGAATTTGTCTGTTAAAAAAAGTTGTTAATTTTGGGGGCTGGAGAGATGGCTCAATGGTTAAGAGCACTGGCTGCTCTTGTAGAAGACCCGGTTCAACTCCTACCACCCATATGGCAGCTAACAACTGTCTATAACCCCAGCTTCATGGGATCCGACATCCTCTTCTGACCCACTCATGACACACATACATCACAAAACAATATATATAACATAAAAATAATAAATAAAATATACTTAAAAGGTAATACTTTAAAAGTTATTTCTTGAGTTTGATCAATAATAGTTAAGGGCATGTAACATTTTAACATAGCATTTAGTTTGGTGACATTCTTTGCTTTGCTAAAGGAATATTAAGCCACTTTAGAGTTAAGTCATGTGTTTTTGCTGATGTAATTGCCATATTTGCATGTAGATTATAGAGTCCATTAGTTCTAGGTCTGTTTTGAAACAAAGAAGTTTTCTCCTTGAGCTAATTTTTATTTTATGTTTTAATTTGTTTTTGCTTTATTTTATTTTATTTATTTATTGTTTATTTTTAAGGGATTCTACAATATAAGAGCACAGTTGTTTTCAGATCACATTAACATTGCTCAGTTTGCCATACAATTAGGTAATTGGTACTAGCATCCACAGATGAGGGATTCCATTTGTCATTTGTTTTTCTGGGGTTGTATTACTTCACTCAGCATGATATCTTCTAGTTCCATCCATTTACCTGCAAGTTCATTATGCATCTTTCTTACCACTGCATAGAACTCAATTGTGTAGATGTACCACATTTTCTCTATTCACTCATCAGTTGAGGGGCACTTGAGTTGGTTCCAGCTCCTTGCTATTGTGAAGAGAGCTGCAATAAACATGGCTGTGCATGTATCTCTGAGGTAAGATGAGTATTGTGGTACATACCCAGGAGTGGTATGGCTGGGTTAGTGGCAAGTTCATTCCAAGTCTTCCAAGTGTTCTCCACACTGCTTTCCATAGTGGTTGTACCAGTTTACATTCCCACCAGCAGTGGATGAGTGTTCCCCTTTCTCCACAACCTCTCCAGCACTTGGTATCATTTGTTTTCTTGGTCCTAGCCAGTCTTATTGGAGTGAGATGATATCTTAAAGTGGTTTTGATTTGCATTTCCTTAATGATTAGTGATGTTGAACAGTTCTTAAGGTGTTTCTCAGCCATCTCCAATTCCTCACTTGTGAAGTCTCTGTTCAGCTCTTTGCTCCATCTATTGAGTGGGTCATTTGTTTTCTTTCTCCTTGTTTTTTGAGTAGTTTTAAATTCTGGAAATCAATGCTTTGTCAGATGTATCTGTGGTGAAGGTTTCCTCCCACTCTGGGTTTTCTCTTCACTTCCTTGATTGTTTCTTTTGATGTACAGAAGCTTTTGTGTTTAATGAGGTCCCATTTGTAAGTTGTCAACATTAATTCTTGCGCAACTGCTGTTTGATTTTGGAAGTCTTTTTTTTAATTTTATTTATTTTTGTATGTGTATGAGTGTACTGTCTGCATGTAGGTTTGTCAACCTGTCGTGCAATGCGCAGAGGCAGAAGAGGGTGTGGATTCCCCTGGAACTGGAGTTCTCCTGGAATTGAGTTCAGAGGTTTCAGCCACCATGTGGGTGCTGGGGATCGAACCCGGTCCTCTGTAAGAGTGGTTGGTGCTCTTAACTAGGCCATCTCTCCAGCCCTGGGAAGTCTTTTCCTATGCCTATGTCTTGTAGTCTGCTGCCAACTTTTTCTTCTATCGCCTTCAGAGTTTGGGGTTTCACGTTGAGGTTTGTCATTCTCTCTCTCCAGGTCATTCTTCTTAGTTCTCTGACTTGTTCTTTATATTCTTTTATTTCTTTGTATATGTCTACAATGGTTTCTCCTGAGATCTGTGTCCTGGACCATCCCCAGGGGGATCCCACAGTAGGAATCTCCCACAGGACTGGTAGAGCTTGGTGTGGAATTATCCTGCACCTTTCCCATGTTGTCCCTTCTTCATGTCCCTGGCATGTGGGTTTCTCTTTGCCTGTATTCCAATGCGAATCCCAAATGCCTCTTCATTGTGTTGAAGGCTTGCTTTGCTTGCTTCCTTCAGATGCCTTTGGTGTTTGTTTGTTTGTGTGATCTGTTTTTCTCCTTGATTATGGAGTGTTGACTTCTCTAAGTTTTAGGCTTTCTGTTGGAAGTCTAACTCAGTCTTCCCTTTCTGTTCTGAAAATTCTCCAAAGAGAATCCACTTGGACAGTCCCTCAGCAATTCCAGTTGTTGTTGGTGGTGGGGTGGTTATGCCTCTTTTAGCGCTCACCCGGTACTCTGTGCTTTGGGTGATCCTGGAAAATCCGGATCTAAGCTCTGTGCATTCAAGTTTCACAGTGTCAACAGGCCCACCTTTTGTACCAGCTAGCAGGACGACTCTGCCCCCACAGCTACACCAGAGGATTGAATCAAACCAATGAGAGAATTATCCAATGGGCCAGATAGGATTATCCAACAATAAGCCTGGCTGAAGCACCCGCCTCCTACCTGTGCTTCATGTGGTCTTGGGAAATCCCCGTTCTAAGCTCTGTGCACTCCTATTTTTGCTTTTTAAAATTTTATTCATATGCATGTATTGCATGCATATATGCAAGTGTACCGATGTTATGTAGTACCTATGGAAGACAGAAGAAGGCATCAGATCCTGGAACTAGAGTTACTGACAGTTGTCAGTCGTCATGTGGGTCCTGGGATTCTAACCCAGGTCCTCCGCAAGAGCCATCAGTGCTCTTAACCCCTGAGCCATCTCTCTAGCGCAGAGCTTTCCATTTTTAATCTGATTCTTTTTCTAAGTATCTAATAAAACTTTCCTTTACAGTCACTGATTTATTATTCATCTTTGGGATCATTCATCGGTTTCTTAGTGAGAAGGTGTAATTTATTATTTGTTTTGTCATTTTTTTTAAAAAAAGCTTTTATTCTTCCACTTAAATATAGGCTGATCTTCTCCTGCCTGCTTCCTGACCTATCATTCTGTCAGCACTGTGTTATAGTTTTGATTAGATTAATATTCAGTACGTACAGAATGGCTGCTTTGCCCTCTGTTCACTCTGGCCTTTCTGGGAAATGGTCATCTGTTTTTATTTCCATCATCAGTTCAGGACCCCTCAGAGCCTGCATGAAATGCATTCCCTGCTTTCCTACCATGCCTCCCCTTCTTTCTTGTTCTACAGATTTTATTCCTTGACTTCGCATATTTATTTGGGGAATAAATATTAGAATACTTTCTTGGGCCAAGGTATTATTTTTTATTTTTCAGCATTGTATTTTTTTTTTTTGGTCTTTTTCAGACAGGGTCTCCCTTTAGTCCCAGCTGGCCTAGGGTTCGCTGTGTAGACCAGGCTGGCTTTGAACTCACAGAGATCTGCCTGCCTCTGCCTCTGGAATGCTGGGATTAAACATGTGTGCCACCACACCTGGCTCAGCGTTGTGTTTTTAAAAAGTTCCTTGTTCAGTGATCATGTTTGATTGAGAGTTTGACTGTGTGTGGAAATTCCGGTTGGAAATAATTTCATTAGAATTTCAACAAGGTGCTTCATTATTGTCTAGTCTCCATTATTTCTGCTAAAATGATTTCTCTTCGTCTTCAGTATTGTGAAGTTCACAATTCAGCTTCATTTTCATTGGATCCATCTTTTAGTATCAGAATCTCATGTCCTTCTCATTGTATCTTTTATTTTTTTTTAATTTTATTTATTTGCGTGTTGATGTGGTTGTGTGAGTGCACAGGCATCCATGCCACACATGTGTGTTGAGGTCAGAGGACAACTCTTGAAAGCTGGTTCTCTCCTTCTACCATGGGTTCTGGAGGATTGAACTCTGGCTGTCAGGATTGTGTGTCAAGAACTTTACCCACTGAGTCATCTCATTGGCCCAGCTTTTAATATTTTTAATATTTTTTGTAATATAGCAGCTTTGTGGAATGCAGTTTACATAAGAATTCAGTTTTTAAGTGTACATCTCAGTTGTCTTTATTACATTCTCAGGATTGACTAATGCTAGAGTAGTTCATATCCCATGAAGAAGCATAAGTCTGCCTTTGCAGGCACTATGAGCTCGTCAGAAGACCACTTCTAATAAGTATCCCTCTACTTTGTCCCTTCGAAATCCCTGAACAGTTCATGTAAATGGAGTTGTATGATGTGTAAACTTCTGCAACTGGCTTTTGTCACTTCTGTAATGCTATGGAAGTTCATCCATGTTGTAGCATATATCAATATTTCATCTTTTCTTTAGAGCTAAATGATATTCCATGATGTATACACCATGTTTTTTGTTTATCCATGCATCACACATATACTTTATTCCTTTTGTACCTTTTGTGAATAGTGGTAGTATGACTTTTTGTGTAACCACATTCATCCTGAGTACCTGTTTTTCTTTTTTTGGTCTTTTTTGAGACAGGGTCTCCCTGTATACCCAGCTGTTTTTGAACTCACTATGTAGACCAGGCCAGCCTTGAACACAGAGAATCACCTGCTTCCGAGTGGGATTAAAGGCGAGCAACACTGCGCCGCTGCCCGCGCCCTCTCCTCCTCTCCTCTCCTCCTCCTCCTCCTCTCCTCTCCTCCTCTCTCTTCTTCTTCTTCTTCTTCTTCTTTCTTCTTCTTCTTCTTCTTCTTCTTCTTCTTCATTTTGCCCATCTGTTTCAGCATAAACAGTACAGAAGCCATTGGAATAATGATCTTTCACATGGGCTCTTAAAGCACTGTCACAGGATTCTCTCCACGACTTCAACCCTCCGTCTACATCCTCTGGCTGGGGGTCACTTGCTTCTTTCCATAAGTGACCAAACTTAAAGGAAATTTTGTTTATTGGATCTAAAAATCTGCTATTACCCAGGTCACCATGCTCTGTGATTAAGACCTGGTCTTCATATCATTCTAACTTGATGGGTGTGAACTGATCCATGTTATACTGGACACATGCATGTGCTGCTCCTTCCCTGAGGAGATTGTCATTATTAAATAGTTGAACACTGAAAACTTTACTAAACCCCCCTGGGGGTGAATGAGTAACAAATTTAGCAGCTATGCATACCTTCTCCTCATCTGATACCTGATTCTCAAGTCGGACATCTTGGCTGCTCTGGCCCAGCCCACCTGTTTTTCATTGTTTTGCCATATACCCAGGACTGAATTGCTGAATAATTTTCCAGAGTGCATGGCCTTTTCACCATCCACCCAGAAGACTCTGAGCATTCAAGTTTTCCCATGCTCATTAACATAGGTCATGAGCATTACAGTTTTTCCACACTCATTAATATTGGTTATTATCTGGCTTCTGGTTGTTGAGTAGTATAAGGTTGTATTTGATTTGTGGGTTACTACAGATGGGTTGGGCATGTTTTAATATGTCTTTTGTTGTGAGAAATTATCTTAGGTTATTTTGTATTATTTCCTCCTTTCATCTTCATCTTCTCTCTGCTATGTGTTCTGCTCTCAATATAATGTGAATATTTGAATCTCTGACTTCTGGATTGTTTTTTGAAATTTCATGTCTTTTCTTTTTCCTCCGACTTTTGGATTCTCTTTTCCTTTAGTGCAAGGTTAAGGGACAGTTCTTCATCTTATGTATCCTACTTTTACATACCCTACTTAAACTTTAATGTTTTCAATTATGTTAGTATATTAATTTCTGTTGTATCTTATCAGACTATTCTATTTATAAAATATCTTTTCTTACTTTAAAGTTGTATCTTTTATCTCACTGAAAATATTAACACTAGTATTTAAAACAGTGAACCTGCTTCTTCCAGGTTATTAATGTTTTCTTTTGGTTGTTTGTGGTTGCTGTCTTTAATATTAGTAGCTTTGGTCAGATGCTTGGTACAAACAGCGTGACTGAGATCTCTTAGTTTATGGGTAGCTGGTTGACTCTGATCTTCACAGTAAAAATGAACTAATCCACCTTCTTGAGAAGCTCTGGATGTCAGTATCCATTTTCCCTGTAGTACTGTTAGAGTCCCACTTACTATTCCTGTTTCTGGATGGTATCCCTATCCTTTACTTATTGGATCTCTCAGTTCATATATCTTTTCTTTCTGAGAAGGGGACCTATCTGTGAGGGTTTATTGGTATTTTTGGTATGTTAATCAGGTGATGTGTGGATTTGGCAGAGTACTAAATAGAAGTACATATTCATTTTGCTATTTTTACCTTAGAATCTTACCATTCTTAAAGTTTTAAGTCTGAAGGATGCTTAAGCTTGGTATTGTGAAAATCACTGCATATTTTGGTAATCTTGTTTATATTAATGTTGTAAAGCAAATGACTTTTGTTATTTATCAATTGTCAGACTTTATCAAGTGAGACAAGGGTCTTAAGAGCAAAAATATTTGAATTAACAGTCATTAGATTATTATCCAGTAAATTTTTAGTTGTCTTATTTGGATAGAAGTACTTGTGGTTGTTAATTAGTGTTTGTTTTTGACTTGTTTTAGTGATTATGGGATTCTGATATACTCTGGAGATGTGTATTCATATATTTGATAATTTTTAAGGCAAGTAAAAGGAAATACCTGATAGTCTGAATTTAAAACTTAGAATATATGTACTTTTGATTTTACATTTCACTATAAATCTTATTAAAGATCTCATTTTTTGAGATTGGGTTTCAGTGTTCTGGGTTCAGAGAGCATTTCACTCTCTTCTTGCTGGTACACATATCCAGTTTTAAGTCTCCAACAGATGCTCCTGCCTCATCTCTGTTTCATAATTCAGGAATGCAAAAGGCAACTATTTCCTAAATAAGAACTTTCCATCATTTGATTTTTTATTCATTTTTTCTTTATATGTGATCTGTGTTTTTATAGCTTTAAATCTCAGTTATTAGTTTCTCTTTCAGCCGTGGTTAGGGACATTTGGAAGTTCAAATTGATTCTCTTTTTTTCCTTTCTATTTCTTTTGTTGTTGTTGTTGTTGTTGTTGTTGTTGTTGTTTTTTGTCAAGCAGTTGCTATTTATTACTTGTCCAGATTACAAAAATATCATAGAAGGCACCTTAGTTCATCCGTCTGATGAGCCTATTAATCTGGTCTTCCCTGTTGCCAGCATCTCCACCTTCCACAAAATGGGTTGTTTTCTTCTTCATTCCACCTCGTGGAGAGGACAATTTGAAGGGCCACAGGAAGTTGTTTGCCTCTTTGAAGTGTTTCCCAACAGTGTAGATCTCATGGATCAGATCCTCCATGCAGATGATGCCATGCTTACCAAGAGCCCGAGCAATCAAAGAGTTATCTGTCAAGGCAATCCGCTTCTTATTGATTTTGCCATAACCACGCTTGTAGATAAGTTCGTTTACGGACTTCAGGTTGGGATACCCCCATGCAATATATGGCTCCACAATCCTCAACATGTTAACTGAAGCCTTGTTGAGCTTAGCAAAGGTGCCATTGAAGATCTGGCGCAGGCGAAGAAGCTGCAGCACCTTGCGGACCTTTGGGCTGACGCCATTGATACCTCTCAGTCCTTTCTATTTCTTTATCCTTTTTTTTGTTTTTTTTTAGTTACTTTCTGTTGCTGTAATATAATACCATGACCAAGACAAATTACAGAAGCGAAGAAAGGGTTTATTTAGGCTTATGGTTCCAGAGGGAGAGCTAATCATGGTGGAGAGTTATGCATCAAATGTCTGAATTGACAGGCAAATTGAAAAAGTTCAAAGGGTTGCTTGTTCTTGTTTTTTTGTTTGTTTGTTTGTTTTTTAATCATAGCAGCTATATAAGGTGAATGGGCAGCTTCTCCCTGAGGGCTGCAGCAGGTTCCTCATTTTATGTACCTTGTACTAATAATTACAACAGGCAATTTACAATTTCATGCCAATATTTCCAGAGAAGATAATTGAGACCCCCCCCAAACCCGTGTGTGTGATGAGGGCATGGCAGCAGAACCCAAGGGCTCCCCTAGTCAGTGACTAGCTTGAAGCAGAGAGAGCAATTGGGAGTGGGATGAGGCTGTGAGTACTCCATGTCTACCCCAGTGAGGTGCTTCCTCCGTCAAGGCCAGACCTCCTAAGGGTTTCATGATAGTCCACCAACAGTGCCACCAACTGGGCACCATATACCAAGTGTTCTCTACTGGGAACATTTCTCTATCAAACCACTAGAGACCCTTCAAAGTTCAATACCAATAAATACATATATATTTTATAGTCTTCCTATATTTTATTGTATTATCAGTGATCACAGTATTGAATAGGATTTGCTTAATAACACTACTATGTTATTCCTCTCAAGAAGGGTATATGTCCTTTCCTATTTCACTTAGGCATGTTCCTCACTTTGGCCAATGAATTATGGAAAATGTTACCATTATGGTCATACAGCTTGGCCCGTCCTGATTAATATACCCCAAATTGCCTATCACCCCATCACCCCAGAGAGACCAGTGATACCAGATGTTAGTTATGTTTGAAGACTTGTGGTTGAGTCTTACATGTATGGTGGTGACCTTTGCATGTTAAAGTATGCATGTTTGTTTATATACTGTTCTTACATCCTATGTATACATTTTTAACCCTTTGTGCCATCATTGAAGGTCAATAAATATAATGTATCAATCTTTATTCACATTTTAAAAACTATGTATCCCCTGTATTAACATAAAAACCCATTCTTAGCAGGGCATGGGGCACATGCCTGTAATCCCATCAGTTGGGAGGCAGAGACAGTCAGATCTCTGTGAGTTCAAGGCCAGCCTGGTCCACATAGTGAGCTCCAGGCCAGGTGGGACTAAAGGGAGAACCTGTCTCAAAAAGACCAAGAAAAAAAAATTCTCATCTTCAGTGTTATTTCAAAGTTTGCATAAATGTTAAAAATTTACATTTTATTTATTGTCTTTATTGAATTGAATATGTAGCTGATGTGTATGTAAGTGCACCTTTGTTGTGCAATGCCTGTGGAGGTCACAAGAGGGCATTGGATCCCCTAGAACTGCAGTTATGGATGGTTGTCAGCCACCATGGGTACTGGGATTCAAGCCCAGGTCCTCTGTAAGAGTAGCTAGTGCTCTCATCCACTGAACCATCTCTCTAGCCCATAAATTTAAAATTTCTAATAAAATAAATTTGAGTAATGGTTATTTTATTAATCACATGCTTCTGGGCTTGTTTGTTTGTTTTGGTAGTGTTTTGGAATCTTACTATGTAGCTCTAGCTGCCCTCAAACACGGAGAGATCTTCCTGCCTCTGCCTCCTGAGTATTGGGATTAAAGTTGTATACCACTATGCCTGGGTGCTTCTGGACTTTTAGCTTCAAAAATCTCATGTTCTCTCAAGGAAGGCTATGAATCCACTTCTTTATCTCAAGCTTTTGTATTATGGCTAGTGTCAAGAATACAGTGTAAGTGCAGTGGTCACCTCTTTGCCAAGTGTGACTCCTAATTTCCTTCATGGAAATGATAACCAGTTTCATATGATGATAGGAAAATCATATGGCAAGCCTTCTAATTAGGTAGAAGCAAATATTGAGAGAGATTTTACTAAAATACTCTAGTATGACTGTATGAGATTATTTTTGGTATAATTGATTCAAATTAGAACACCAGTAGCTTCTTTTAAAATTTGCCTAAGGCAGATTTTTAAATAGTGTGCTCTGCCCAGCCTTGGGAAGTCTGTAATTGGCTCCTTCTCTAAAACACTGGGTGAGATTTTATTCTTTCCCTGGAAGTCTCCTCCTCCTCCTCCTCCTCCTCCTTCTCTTCTTCCTTTTTGTGGCACATTGTACCGGATCAACAAAAGCCATACAGGGACAGTTTTTATATACTGTATATACTCTAATATACTGAATACATGTCAGTATGGGAACTCATAACATATTGGGGTGGAGAGATGGCTCAGCAGTTAGGAGCACTGGATGTTCTTACAGAAGACTCGGATTCAGTTCCCAGTACCCACATTGTAGCTAACAATCATCCATTACTCCAGTTCCAGGGAAATCTGAAGCATTCTTCTGACCTTGTTGGGCACTGCACTTATATGCATGCAAGCAATATAATCATACACATAAAAATAATAAATATTATGCTGGTCTATGCCTCTAGAAACGTAAGAACTCATACTAAGAACATCAGCTATGCCTGCCAAGTAAATCAAGTTCCTTCAGAAAAGTTCTTCAGAATTTTGCAAGTCTCTAAAGTTTGAGAAAAAAATAAAACTATTCCTTTCTTCAGGGTGTCTTCAGTGTCACATGTGAACAACAAGGCATTCGTTTTGTCCATTGCGCATGGCGAGTAGCAAAGAAAAGAAAGCAAGAGAAATAAACAACACAGAGAAATAAACAACACAGAGAAATAAACAACACAGAGATGCCACAAGCCCGTCCTCACTGTTTTCTTTCCTTCTTTTACTTTTTCTGTTTTGATTGAAGGACAACAATTTGAATTTTGGCCATACATGATTTATAGTTTTCATTCCATTCTGATTTTTTGAAGTACTCAGGATGGAAGAATTTAAGTGATTTCCTTCCTAGTTTGTGATCTGTGGCACTTTTCTTTTTCATGTTGCAAGAGCCATTGGAAACAAAAATTTTGAAGGTTTTGAATTTTAATAATTGAAGTTTTGTGAATCTCATGTCTTGACAATATTCAGACCCCTTCTCTATTTGCTATCCCTCTTACTAACCCCATCAAATTGGTGTCTACAAATGTCTTTCAGTGTGATTCCATCCACTAGAGACTGCCTAACCTACCCAATGTCTTACTACTAAAGAAAACCAATTCTCTCCCCCCCCAGTATCTGTCAGTGGCCAATAGTTCCTCTGCTAGAGTTGGATTTGTTTTCCACTTCCCCGTTTCTATGCTGGGATGTCGTCTGTCCTGAGTCTGCGTGGTACCTGTGCATGCTGTTACCGTTGCTGCAAGTGCACAGGAGGAACCGACCAGCTCTCTGCGAAGCTTTCCTTCTGCTTACCCACCATCTCTGACTCTTACAATCCTATTCCACCCTATTCTCCACAATGATTCCTGAGCCTTGAGAGGCAGAGGTTTGATATAGGATACCGTTGTCCTATTCAGGCCAAAGCACTCTGCAGGCTCTCATTCTCTGCATGTTGATCACTTGTGGGTCTCTGTGTTAATCAAAAGTTTTTTATTTCTTTTTAAAATTTTTATTTATTTTTTATGTGTATGAGTGTACTGTCTGCATGTAGGTTGGTGCACCCGTGTCGTGCAATGCTGCAGAGGTCAGAAGAGGGCGTCAGATTCCCCTGGAACTGGAGTTAAAGACGGTTCTCGGCCACCATGTGGGTGCTGGGGATCGAACCCGGGTCCTCTGCAAGAGCAGTCGGCGCTCTTAACTGCTAGGCCATCTCTCCAGCCCCATGTTTTTGATTTCTTAAATGGTGCTTATCATTACTTGTCAATTACCTGTGCTTAGCATCATATTCTCTTGGTATGAGCTTTAATTTTTGTCTCATTGAGCTTGAGAAACTTAAACTACTTTTGTCCCTGTATTAGTCACTTTTCTGTTGCTGTGATAGAACCACCAAGACTAAGGGAACCTATAAGAGGAAGAGTTTATTCGAGCTTATAGTTCTGGGGAAATTAGAGCCCATCATGACCGGGAGACATGGTGGCAGGAGGTGCAGGAGCAGAAAACCCAGGTTCACATCTTTAAGAAGTCTAGAGAGACTAAAGATTGGCAAGGCATTGTGAACTCTAAGCCTGCCCCCCAGTGTTGAGCTTCCTTTAACACTGCCACAGATTCTAAGACCACCAAAAAACAATACCACCAGCTGGGAACAAAATGTCCAAATACTTGGTGCCTATGGGGGTCCATCTCATTCAAACCACCACAGTCCCTATTTGTAGACTATATTATTTATTTATTTATTTATTTATTTATTTATTTATTTATTTAGTCTTTATTGTTTTTGAGACAGGGTCTCTCTGCAGCCTCCCACTGGCCTGGAACTCATTGAGTTTGCCCCTATATGTAATGTGTGTGTGTGTGTGTGTGTGTGTGTGTGTGTGTACACATATATATTGAAATTGTATTTGTTTACTTGCTGGTTTTTTGGTTTGCTTCTTTTTTTTTTTTTTTTTTTTTTTTTTTTTCGGTGTTTTGGAGAAGTGTTTCCCTCAGTGCCCCTGCTTGGCCTGGAACTTGTGATTTAGACCAGGCTGGCCTTTGAGTTCTAGGGAGATCGCGACTGCCTCCTGTAAACAAACTGCTGGGTGGAGTGCGAGTATTAAAGGATATAGAAAACAGAGGCCACTAGTCGTATACTGATTTGTTTTTCATGGTGTTAAATTTTATATATATATAAATCAAATATATACCTATATATGATAGAGGGTATTAGATTTTGCATATATATAGTATATCAATTATTGTTTTTTTTTTTTAGTACACATTTCACACACTCCCACCCAACCACACCCAGAGTTCGTGCATTCTGCCAAACATTGTTTTCATCTCTTCTCAGTCTTTCTCAATATTCTCAGTGGAAGTCGACTGTTTTGAGTAGAAAGTTCACTGTTTCAGTCATGTTCTTGAGTTGCCAAGGTCCTTTGGTCTTGTTGTTTGTATTGTTGTTGTTGTTGTTCCCAATATGCATTCACTCCCAACTGCTTTGGGAAAAAGCTTCAAGGGGGCCCTGTACAAGAAATACCTTACAACTAGGTATTGGCATTAGCATCCATAGAAGGGATACCATGTTGTTTGTTTTTCTGGACTGTGTTTATTTCATCAGCATTGAGTCATCTGTCTCCAGCCTTTTTTCTCCAAAGATCATGATGTCATCTTCCTCTACCACTGCATCGAATTCCATGTGTAGATGTGTACACATTTTCTCTATCCAAGTCAGTTGAGGGGGAGGGGCATTGGTGGTTCGTCCTGCTATTGTGAAGAAAGCGGCAATAAACATGGCTGTGCAGTATCTCTGTGGTAAGATGAGTCTTGTGT